>JBBPDA010025332.1:0-12767 GCA_037974385.1 Arnoldichthys spilopterus | reverse complement strand
TCACTCATAAACAGCCATGATCACTCATAAACAGCCATGATCACTCATAAACAGCCAGACTCACTCATAAACAGCCAGAATCACTAATAAACAGCCAGACTCACTAATAAACAGCCATGATCACTCATAAACAGCCATGATCACTCATAAACAGCCAGAATCACTCATAAACAGCCAGAATCACTCATAAACAGCCAGAATCACTAATAAACAGTCATGATCACTCATAAACAGTCATGATCACTCATAAACAGCCAGAATCACTCATAAACAGCCAGACTCACTCATAAACAGTCATGATCACTCATAAACAGTCATGATCACTCATAAACAGCCATGATCACTCATAAACAGTCAGACTCACTCATAAATAGCCATGATCACTCATAAACAGCCATGATCACTCATAAACAGTCAGACTCACTCATAAATAGCCATGATCACTCATAAACAGTCAGACTCACTCATAAATAGCCATGATCACTCATAAACAGCCAGACTCACTCAAACAGCCAGAAATACTCATCTAGAATTTGATTAATCAGCAAATTCACAGTCCACAAAAAAAACATGCAGGCCCAAACAGGCCTTCTGCGATATCAGTTCTAATGGACAATGGCTGAAAGCATGGACTAATTCAAGTTCATTGCTACAGTGGGTAATAGCTCTGTCCCTACTTTCAAACTTTTAACATGAACTCTATTCACCTACCCATTTCCCTCTCCCTCTCCCTCTCTCTCTCTCTCTCTCTCTTGCGAGTGGAAGGGTGGGACGATGGAAACTTTCTTCATCTCCTGTCTCGGGAGAGTTTCCCAAATTTGCAATGCATCATTTCCTATCGCTGGGCCCGGATCCAAAGAGCTGACATTTCAATTATATGTTCTTAAAGTGTCTTTCATCTCTGGCTCAGCCAAACATGCTTAAGGGAAAAAGCTGCACTGAGAGAAAAGTATCGTGATATCTACAAAAACCTGTAACTGACAGAAGAGTAAAAAAGCTGCTGATTCACCTGTGTCGATTATGAAATCTTATAACTGGTTACAATAACATTCAGTTAAGCCAGCAGTAGTATACGTAAGTAGAATACGCAAAAGGTGCGTAGTGTATTGTTTTTACTGTCTATATTCTACAGTGTGCATATTTCCCGCATTTGCATTTGTGTACTCAGAGTAGGGCTGCAAAAATCTGGGATCGTCAATTATTTATGTGAATTAATCAAAAAATAATGGTTTAATCATCCTAAAATTGGCATGTAAAGGTAAAGACCTTGAACCAGAAATGTTTGCATCTTTACTGCTTTTTAATAAAATAAATGTTGAATAACATCTTTATTAATGTTTTGTTAGCGTAACAACTTTCAGTTTAGCATCGCGTTTCAAAAAATTTCACCTGCTTATATTTTAGGCCTGCTTATAAATCTGAGCTACTGTAAAAGATAAGCAATAGCTAAAAAGAAGCAATATAATAATAAACATGTGGATCAGTGTCAGAGTCGTTTACTCTGTAAAACACGAACAAGCCACTCAGAGGGTATTTTTACTTCTCTAGATGAGTGGTGTGTGAATACGATCCAGGTCAAGCTGGACTGGTATTTTTGATGAATAGTGTTGACAGAGTGAAATTTTTTAATGCACATTAACTGGTTTTATGTCATATTTTAAACTGACAGAAAGACCAAATGTGCAATCGATAATTACGCCTAATAACAATAGCAGTACCGATACAGCTTATAAGTATTCCAGTGACTAGTGTTAGCAATGCTATATGATGAGCTTTAGTGAAAATTGTAAGGGCTAATATCCTTTGATGCAAACCTTCCTTAGAGAGAACAATTACGGTTTGGCTTTTCAGCTACAATTGCACTTTTCTTTTGCAACTGTGTTACATAGGAACAGCCTCTTCAGATCAAGTCGCCATTTAAGGCAACATGATATGGGAAAAATAGTAATACTGCAATTATAATCCTACATATTGCTATTGCAATGCCTTTCAATGTATTAAATGTTCCATTTCATCACATTTCTGGAGTTTAAAAGTACATTCAATCCCCCACCCATACAGTCCATATATGGAAACTAATCTGCAAAACTGCCTGTTTTACACTCATGGTTTTTGTGATGTCACAAAACCTGCCCATTCACACTGACGCTGTATAGAGTGTTTCAGCCGCTCTGCTGTCTTTTGAATAAGCTGCAATATAATGCAGCCAATCAGAGCCGTTTATTCACAAATATCTCTCTTAAAGGCACAGTAAACGATTTACTTCTAAGGGAAACATTGAAAATTGTCATGTAAATTAAATAGAAGAAAAATGTAGAATAAGGGTCATTTGACAATTGTTGGAGTCTTGCACATTGCAGCTTCCTGTTATATCATTATTGCAGAGACTAGTATAGTGAAAGTGACTATTTGTCCATGTGAACACACTCAAGCACCACTACGAAATGTGACCTCTGCATTTAACCCATCACATGTGCACATGTGGAGCGGCGGGCAGCTACCAACAGCGCCCGGGGAGCCATGTAGTAGGACGGTACCTTTCTTTAAGGGAACCTCAGTGGTGCCCGGGCCGGGATTTGAACCCAACCACTAGGCCTCCACTGCCCTGTGCAGCCTTATTGTAAATTCACTCTAGTCACTTTGCAATTGTCAATGAAAAATCGTTGTTCGGTCGTAACTGTGCAGTTTAAACACAGTGCACTGGATCAAATCAAACTATGGTGAAATTTCAGATTTCACGACACACTCACTGAGTTTCCTAGAGCATCATAACTGAATTGTTGTGAGGTCAGAGATTAATACCCCTGGTTACCAACAACGAAAGGAATGATGGATGGTTGAGTGACGTGCTGGTCGGACAGGACTGGCGTGCAAAGGTGAGAAATCAGGAGCTGAGTGGGGAATTGCTGGCTGGTATGCTGTGCAGCATGTAAAGATAGTAACCATGCAGATTGAAAAACTGCACCTCCTTCTCAGTGAACACCCTCCTCTAAGCAGTTCATTGCGTAACAGCAGAAGCTGTAGAAATGGAAAGCAAGAGTCTGAGAGAGGTAGATGGAAAATTATTGTGACAGACGATGCTGCTATACATTTTTATTATGGGTATCATCAGCACTTCTGCAACACGGAACAGCAGCATGTATCATAAAAAAAAGCATATTTAGACTCGGGATGCACAACGATATCGGAATGATATTGGTATCGACAGATGTGTAGATTTGACTGATGTTTTACGGTGATGCTTGATGCCTTTATCGTGCTCTGGAAGAGCTGAATCTTTAGCTGCTGGAATATTGTGTTAAAATACAAATTATTCTTATTTTACCTCCTTTTTATGCTTACAGGAATAAATATTAGTTATATCCATGTTATATTTTTGTAGTTCAGCCCCAATTTCTACAATTTAAAAAACATTTTTTTTGTATGGGCATCAACAAATATGCGAAATATCGAATATCGGCACCAGCCTATGACCTCTCACCATGGTGCATCCCTAATTTAGACCAAGAATAGAGAGTGTAGGTGCCATGAGCCTGTTTCATATATTTCTGGAAAACTATTAAGTTCATAATTTATTGATTAATTAGAATGTTCATGTTCTGAATAATTATTGATAATTATTTGTTCAATCAATAGTGAAGGACAACAACAATATGTGACCTCTGCATTTAACCCATCGCACGTGCACACGTGGAGCAGCGAGTAGCTACCAACAGCGCCCGGGGAGCAGTGTAGTGGGACGGTACCTTGCTCAAGGGTACCTCAGTAGTGCCCAGACCGGGACTCGAACCTGCAACCTTGAGGTCTCAAAGGCAGCGTCCTAACCACTAGGCCACCACTGCCCACCAATGTCACTGCATTTAATAAATCTTGAAAACTGTCCTTCATATAGAGGTCACTTCACTGGACGAAAGGAACATGCATCAGTCATAGACGCCACTCACAGAATTGGATGAGTTCCATTGGAAAACTCTACAGAAAGCTTACCCAAAACAACCAAACAATGTACATCAATTGGATAAATTGCACAAACACATGTACATTCATTCATTCCTTTCCCAAATTGTTTCTTCCATTTTTGGGTCGCGGGGAAGCTGGAGCCAATCCCAGCTGACTACGGGCCCAAGGCAGGGTTCACCCAGGACAGGAGACCAACCCATCACAGGGCAACATATAGACAGACAACCATTCACACACACTTACACCTATGGGCAATTACACTATTATAATTTCAGTGCATTTAATCTGTTCTAACTTGTTCAGCAAGTTTGAAACATACTGTGTCTCTTAATTATGTCTTCAAGTAACATGATACATGTTATATTTTGCCTGCACAGGCCCATTGCACACTGACACACAAACAATACGATATACTGCCTTTTTCACAGGACAAAGCTCTTGGTTTTTGAAACAAAAATGCAATAAATGTTTGTAATGACGCAGTGTTTAATAACAGTTCGCTAAAATAAGGTCACGTCACTTCATGGACTTTTCCACACAATAACAGAGAGCATGTCAGAAAACTCTGGGCAGGGGCCACAAGTGGTAAAGCCCACCATTTTTGGAAGTTTGTTTTTACAGCTGACACGTCACTGCTGACCTATTAGAAAAAGTAGACAGGAGAGGTTGAAATCCTCGGGGGAAAGATATCCATCTGTTTATAGTCACAATGGACTCAGATAGGCGCTTGCTCTGTGCCAAATATGGCCAAGGGAAACCGGGTGCATGGCCAAATTTCCACTGGCGTTGAATGTGCAGCCCTCCACCCCATGCACACATACACACACACACACATACACACAATATGAAATCCCCCGACCAAAGCTATATTTATATAACAACTCCGCATTGTCTGAATAGAGCAAAGATTGCCATCTTAATCCATGAGCCGAAGGTACTTGACCAGAGAGTTTTGGGCTTTAATCAGAGTGAAGTGAAGTCCACTTAGGGTGTGAGAGGTGATTGTGTGCACAGGGACATCTCTATACATAAAAATCTACTTGGGGTTTCAAGCTGCATTAGATCAGTTACTGCTTTGTAGTATTTCATAAGAACACAATGTACGAGCTCAGCTAATTCTAGTTCAGAGAGAGGCCTTCAGGTCTGCATTTAGAGCCGGGCAGCGTTTCTCTTGCACGGGGAAATCAATGGTGAAGACAAAGATCAAGACTCTTTATAAAGCCCCTCAGACTATATAAGCTCATCAGCCTTGTTCACTGTGTTCAATGGGACATAAAAGTGAAAAGGTGATTCCAGGTCAACACTGCTCTCAATACATAGATGGACGTGACTTACTTTGTCTTTGTGAACACACCCAATCACACTCAAAGTGCACCACAGTGAACTGTGACCTCTGCATTTAACCCATCACGTGGAACCTGGGGAGCAGTGAAGCAGGATGGTACCTTGTTCAAGGGGACCCCAGTGGTGCCCGGGCCAGGACTTGAACCTGCGGCCTTCTGTTCACAAGGGCAAGGTCCTAATCACTGTCCACTAGACCACCCCTGTCCACTGCCCATCAGGACAAGGACATTTTAATATTTATCTGTTTGCAAGAACTTTCTCCAACCCCTTTCAATGCTGAGCAGACTTCCAGAACATTCTGGAACTGTGAGAACCGTCTAGAATTTTTTTTAGACCTTTCTGGAATCTTTTAGAACCTTTGGGACCGTCCAGAAAAGATACAAATTGTCCTGTTTTGCCTCTGCACATATAAAACTTTAGTGGGCTGTGGTCATAAAATCAGAGTTTGTGATGAACAGAGCTGTATTTACATTGGCTTTAGACACAGTTGACACTTAGAAGCCAGGAGCAAACATTGTGTAACATTGTGTTATGAAAAAGATGAAGATAAAGCAATATTTGTGCTGCTTTCTGTTTCTCGATGCTGCTCTTATTTTGTCCTGTTACCCCTTGATTCTACTGGCTTTTTTCAGACCTTCCGAGCCGACTGCAGCCACTGTACACGTTGCTTGTGAATTTACTGGGTTTTTCAGTTGAACCATGTTTAAAGTTCACTAAACTAAACTTCATTAAATGCATCATATTTTAAAAATCAATGAGCAATTGTGTTAAATAATAACTATGATTTTGATTTTTGTCATAATCAAGCAGCCTTTAGTGAATTGTTCTGGATTTCGCAATACGCCCACATCGAGGGAATGCATTGACGTCACTTTCCCACCGGAGCACAACCTCTCAGTGGGACTAAGGGGCAAAACATGCTGCAACATGACTGATTTCAGTAGGGGAAACTGTAAAACCATGAAAAAAATCTTGCTAAATTAAAGGCAGGTGATCGGTACTATGTAGCAAAGAACGGGTGATTGATGGACACTGACGTGGTCAGGAATCCTGACATGCTTCCGGCTTCGCTTTATCTATTTCCCACGTTTAAGCAATGCATAGACGTACAAATAAATTGATTTCTGTCCACGTCCATTGGTTTCACTTCTGGTTATAATGCCTCTCTTTGTGCAATATTCAGCGTTTCTCATCACCTGAACTCTTTATCCCTTTTTGCCTATAGCAAGTCAACATTTCCTCTTATATTGTGCAATAATGCAAACACTATTCTCTTATCTTAGCCCATATCCCATTATGCATATTTTTATCTATGTTGTCTATCATGTCTACATGTTGTCTTACGTGCTTACACGCACTTGACTTTCATGACTCCACATGAGCCTGGAAAGATGGAATTTTGTTCTGCTACTTATTCCCTGTTGTATGGTCTGAACGACAATAAGGTTCACTTTGACTTGGACTTTGCAGATACCCCCACTAAAGGCCACTGCTTCTGCCTCTCTATTCTTTGGCATTTGGCAAAAAAAGAAGCTCCAAATTCTTATTGAACCTATTTGTGAATGCAGCACTCAGGCTGAAGGCTAACACTTGCACTCAGTAAAAATTAGGCCTTGTTTATACTTTAACATGGATGGACAGCCACGCACACATTTCTGATTACTGTAAAATCAGACGTGGTTAATGCACGTACAGAAGCGGTTGTTTTAACAGAGTCTTCCTCTTTGCCCAAAGTTAGATTTTTAACTCCCAGTTTGTGCGTCTTTTCTAATGCTAAATGTGATGGAAATGTTTATCATTTATCGTTTTATGATCATAAACCATATTTAGAGATTAATAAATGTGAATATACAAGGCCTACTGGCCAAATGTCATTCGTTTGAAGGAGCAACGTGAAACAACAGCAGAAATTACTTATTAACTGTGTCCAAATCGGTTTTCCTGTTCAAATTGGGGATCAACACTCCTTACAGGTTATGGCTGACTGTCTATTGATAAAGTGTAGGTCCCTTGGCCATTGCAGACCCTCACGCACACATTTATACGCAAGTATAGATGGGCCTGAATAATATCTTCAACTTATCGATGTACTCTCCACACTACACAACCTCTGGACTCCTGATCACAAGCCAGACACTTGTGTGATGTGAACAGTGCTGCAACAGGGGGCCAGCATGACTGGTCTGTATGTTCTACAAAACATCGCTCGGTCATGAAAAGTCTCGCAAGACATGGCACAGCAGGGGTTTCAGAATGGACGTAAACATAAACGAGCACTGTTTGTGCAACCGTAAGTTCTGAAAAGACATGCGAATGGAAAAATAAAGGGATATGGGCGAAGGAACGCGTCAGCGCACGCGGGCAGTACGGACTGTCTGTTCTACAGAGAGAGTGGGAGGGAGGTAAGTAGGCCACCGTGACGCAGTCATGCTCACCACCGTGGTTGTTTTATCAGTTGGTGGCGACCCCAGATGGGAGATGTCCCCCATCTCTTTCTGTCGACTCATGTCCTACGTGCTCACTGGCTGTAGCTTGCCAGCGACTGTCCCAGATATTTAGTAAGCTAGTGGTTAGCGGTCAGCGACTAGTCATTGCATTGTTCACATATGTGAAATCATGCCAGATCAAGGCATTTTTGTTAGTGACCTGTAGGCAACTCAAAAACAGGTTTTGGTGTAGTTGGAACAGAGCGTTAATGTTTTTTGCCACTGTACCAGCAGTGGCCTCCACCTACTGTAATGTATACATACATTATACATACCCTCTATAAGAAAATTCACGTCTTAGTCATTATTTTCTTTGGTTCTTAGGAAGTTCCCCCTTTTTTGTGTGTTTGCACCACAGGACGATCATGCAGGGGGTACCAATGCAAAGAACAAAAAGCCCTTAAAGGCGTTTAGTTCCTCTAAAACTGTCTCTGGATCAGTTTGGTGCGCCCCATGCTGCGGCATGCTTTGCCACTCACTCCAACTCATGGGCGTGTTCCAGTGGGGACAGTAACGTCAGTGCATGCCCTGTATTTTGTCAGGCCCACTCACATATCTTACATAAACAGAAGTTCAGGGCAGTCACGTGTGTTTCCACCTGTTCACACCTCGGAGAATCCACTGAGAACAGAAAATTATCGTGTTTTCTCACGTCGCGCTGTTTCAAACGTTAAACTTTTTTTTTTACATGTTTACATTTTCAATAAATAAATCTCGTTCCATAAACGTCGTTGTCAGTCAGCGCCCCGAGCGCGAGCGTGACAGCACCGTCTTTTAAACGTCCGCGAGATTTCCTGTTTGAATTTGAACGCACGCACGCGGAGCGCCTGCTTCGCGCCGATTGGCTGCCGCTTGCTCCGCGGTGAGGGGGGAGGCGCGCAGCGGCGAAGCGTCGCCTCCGACGGTCGCGGCGCACTACTTTAGCGCGGGGATGGAGAGCAGAGGCCCGCGAGAGCGTCGCACCACACTGCGCTTACGAGTGGAAAAACACACACACACGGCCCGGGCGGAGCGTTATCACAGCAGTGCGCGAGCTGTTGGCCGTGTCGCTTGAGGGCATGTCGACATTTTATACCGAAACGCCGGATTTCGTGATAACAAAAATCATCCGCGCGTTAATTAACAGCAAAACCACTGGTGCCAGGTGACAACGCGCGCGGCTGCGTCTACACACACACATCAACAAATCACTAATAGCCAAACTTCTGCCGCGGCAATGACCTAATCATGAGGAAAACGTTCAAAACGAACATCGTGTGCTGTCGCTTGTGCACCAACGATGGAAATTAATCGTTTTTCTTCGCTATCTACTGAATAACGTGTTTTTTTCTGTCTTGATTAGTCCCGGAGTCGCACAGTGGTCCCGCCAGACAGGCGAACATCACACCTCGGTTCCAGGCGGAGCCTTTTCTGCGATAACGAGCCGTTTTAATCCACTAAAGCCACTCGGGACACGTACTAAAGCCACTTACGTTGTCAAATAAGGAGCCCACATTCGCGGTGACCAGTAAAACGTCCGTGTGCAGCTCCATGCTAAACCCAGACTCCAGAGACACAGTCCGAAGGGAGGAAAACCAGTCCTGACGGCCGTGTGCGTGACACCAAGCAGCGGCTTTAGAAGCCGGTTAGACTGCGGGGCTCCGCTCTCCTCCGATAAACACGCTCGTCTTCACGCTGCCGTCGTTCACATGGACGCGCTTCATGCTCGTGCTCCCGTCACTCGGCTGCTCCGTGCGCCGCTCGCCCTGCTTCGCCTCGCCGTTAAGTCGCGCAGCTCCTCCGCCCGGGGAACAGCGACGGCGGAGCTTCTCCTCCTCTGCTCATGGTAATTAGACTTAGGTTCTTAGCTGTATTAGCTTGGAGGGGACGAGCCTCCGTGGAGTTTGGCGTCGCTGCTGCTCTACAGGTTGGCACTCGGCTGCAGCAACAGCACCAGGCGTTGTTATGGCTCGGTGTTTTGGCTCCGCCCCTGAAGCGAGTACTGGACCCGCAGCCGCGCTGCCTGCCGGGGTGGCCCCTAGTGAGTGACAGCTGGGGGCGTCCACACCGGCAAGCCCGAGCCGTAACCCTCGAACCTGAGCCGTACCCGCGGGTTGCAGATGACTCTGTGACACTGTGCTGGCACACGCTGGCACACGCAAGATGCACGTGCGCTGGGCGCACTTGTTGATCAGCTAATTTTGGCTTGGCTTAGCAGCACAAGGGACAAAAAGGGGCTGGACTGTGGAAATGAACTGTGCAGTGGCCCCAGAATGGGTCAGGATTCTCAGCCCCGGATCCAAGCCAAGTCATTAGATTCAGATTATCCAGTGAGCTGTGTTTCATCTGGGTGTTTTCCAGCTAAACCTCTGCTGAGTTCGGGTGTAATGGAAACTATTACTCCTACTACTACTGGTACTACTATTACTGGTACTGCTACTACTTCTGCTAATACCGGTACTGCTACTACTACTTCCACTAAT
Source organism: Arnoldichthys spilopterus (assembly GCA_037974385.1). Taxonomy (NCBI): domain Eukaryota; kingdom Metazoa; phylum Chordata; class Actinopteri; order Characiformes; family Lepidarchidae; genus Arnoldichthys; species Arnoldichthys spilopterus. The sequence goes on along the minus strand of JBBPDA010025332.1, from coordinate 2,515 downwards.
ACTACTGATCCTGCTACAACTACTTCTACTGTTGTTGCTACTACTACTACTACTGGTACTGCTACATCTACTGCTACTACTGGTACTGCTACATCTACTGCTACTACTTCTACTACTGCTATTACAACTACTGCTGCTACTACGACTACTACTGCTACATCTACTGCTACTACTACTACTGGTCCTGCTACTACTACTACTGGTCCTGCTACATCTACTGCTATTACTGCTGCTACTGCTACTACTGGTACTGCTACTACTACTACTACTACTGGTACTGCTACTACTACTGGTACTGCTACATCTACTGCTACTACTACTGGTACTGCTACATCTACTGCTACTACTACTTCTACTACTGCTATTACAACTACTGCTGCTGCTACTACTACTACTACTACTACTACTACAAATACTGCTGCTACTACTACTACTTCTACTACTACTACTGGTACTGCTACAACTACTACTACTGCTACAACTACTATTACTGCTACAACTACTGCTACTACTAATGCTACTACTGATGATAATAATATGGAGAAGAGGAAGAACAATAATAATGACCCAATGCTACTACTACTGCAAAGAATAATAAAAGTAAAAGCACATTAATAATAGCTTAATAATAATAGCCCAATAAAACACTAATAATAATAATAATAATAATAATAGCAATAATAATAGCCCAACACTGCTACTAAAAATAATTAGTGTAAAAACTATAATAGCCCACTAAAACTTGCTACAACTGCTACAAACGCCGCTACTATACAAATAATAATAATAGTAATAGCCCATTAATAATAGTTTAATATGAGTTTAATAATAACCCAATAAAACTACTACTGGTACTGCTACTACAATTATACAAATAATAAGAGCAACAATAATAGCCCAATATTACTTCTAATAATAATAAAAAGAAGAAAAAGAGGAAGAACAATAATATTATACTACTGTCACTACTACTACTACTACTAATAACAGCAAGAGCAATAATAGCCCAAGAAGAGGAGAAAGGAAAACAATGGCCCAGTAAAACTGCTACCACTAATATTAATAAGAAAAACAAGAGAAGAACAGCAATAATAATGATCCAATACTGATACAACAACTAATAATAATAATAATAACTACCATTACAAGAAACCAGTTTCTAATAAAGCTGTTCTTATGATCCATCTACAAAGAAATGAATGAAAATTTCTACAAGCATTCTACATAGAAACAGAAAGAATGCTAAGTGCTGTAGTTTATGGAGTGTGTGTGGGTGTGTCGTGGGGGGGGGGGTCCTACTTGGGAATCAAACAGTTTAACCCTTACCAACACTGGACTTATTGTGGTCTCACTGTATAAATGTAACATTTAAATGTAATTACAGTGCAGTAACTCCATTACAGTCGTTGCAGACGAGGAACCACGGCAGAAACGTAAAGGATGTTTTCTTGTTTCCTCAGAGCCTGTCTGTACACACCGCTGCACCGCTTCATCTAATTCCAGTCATAATCAAATGTCTCCTCTTCTGCTTTCAAACACAACTGTGGTGTGGACTGAAAGTTTACAGCACATATATTCATCATGTTGAGTAAGGAGGGAGATATAATTAACATCAAATCACGGCCTGCTTTCGTTATCTCTGCTGATAAGTGTGCTAAAGGTTACAGCTGCTCGACTAGACTGGAAACACAGGAGTGATTTATCACAGGCTCAGACAACAATCACACCTCCTTTACACAGCCAGAAAGGAGCAGGAGACATCCCCGACACACACAGGCGGCTAATCAGAGAGAAGCTCAGCAGTGGCAGCTTAAATTAATGACTGTTATTCAGGTGAAATGAAAGGAAGTCTTGGCAGAACAACCTGTCCCCAGTGGCCAGTGCTCAACACCACTCTGTCCACTCATTCGTCAATCTACACGGCCAGTGTTCTTTAACACCCTCTGACAGAATGAGTAACATGCCAGTACTGGCAGGGTGGTAATTAAGGCCCATGGGGATGTTAAGAGCGTAAGGTGTAATGCCAAACTCGCGCTTGTTCTTCATGTTTGCCGTGCCTCATGTTATTAAACATGGCTGAATCTGGATGGTTAGAAAAGCAAAAGCTTTTTCATCCATCCATCCCTTTCCTAAACCGCTTCTTCCATTTCGAGTCACAGAGAAGCTGGAGCCAATCCCAGATGACAATGGGCCTAAGGCAGGACAGGAGGCCAACCCACTGCAGAGCAAAGCGTTTTCATTCAAACATAATTCAAAGACTCGTGAAGATGCTTTTGCTTCGTGCCGACAACGTCAGCTATGGAAGACACAGAGGTATAGAAATACAGTGAAAACAAACCTCCATGCTCAAAAGTCCTCTTAAATATTATTTTATACTAACATTATTAGTATTAATTTCTATTTTTACTTCATTATTTATTTTTGCTTAATATTTTGTAATTAACCTAATCATCTGAATCAACTAATTAACTCTAAACACCTGCAAAAGATTCCTGAGGCTTTTAAAAAGTCCCAG
>JBBPDA010025322.1:0-15486 GCA_037974385.1 Arnoldichthys spilopterus | reverse complement strand
TGTGATGGGTTAAATGCAGAGGTCACATTTCGTTGTGGTGCTTGAGTGTGTTCACAATGACAGTCACTTTCACTTTGGAAAAAGTAAGACTTGAGTTGGAAAAGAAAAATGAAATTTATAGCATAGTTTGCCTTGTTTATCGGAAAATTTCTGTTAAAAGGGTAATACAAATAATCGAATGCAAGAGGAGATGAGTTCACAGTACGTTTTATAGTAATATTTGAAATAATGAGAGGCATCATCATGCTAGTGTTTGTAACCAGCACACAAGTGGCATGTAAGTAACATTTACACACGAAGGCTACAAAAAACAATGAAATTAATAAATCAAATACATAATATTTCAAGTTTCACGAACGCTTGTATTGTGTCACATAAAAACTTCACCATGTAACAGGAATGATGTTATGTGTCTACTGACAATGTAATGTACACTGCACATTCAGCAGGATCAATAAATACAGTGCCCTAGACTAGAGAAGAATGCGGAGATAAAATGAAAACAGCATTGTCTTCCTAGTCATCAAGCTTTCATAAGGTTATCGGAGACGGTTTAGGCACGTTGGGACATGCTGGAGCTAGTCAGGGTATCAGCAGCAGGTAGAAAATGATTATCGTTAACACCTGTGAATCAGAAAACAGGGACCCTGCTGCATAGCGGAGTCTGAAAATCTCCCTGTCACGAATGAAACGCTTAACCTTAGGAAGGAGTATGCAGGTCAAGTGGGGTCATGGCTGTACGACTGTTACTGAAGTAGTAAACACATCTGTAAAGATATCGTGTTGTACGCAAAGCATAAAGAGGCTTAACTGTGTCTGACGCGGCATTTATAGGTAACCACGCTGCGTGGTGGAACAGGAAAACTACCGCGCATCATTGAGCTGTCTGGCCACGGTCAAAATCTCTTTGGCCCCTTTAGTCAGCAGCAGATTGGCCAGGTCCACCCCAAGCTTCTCCGCTGCATCCTGAGCAGCTCCAGACACCTTTAGTGCTGTAATCCCCACGTGATGGACTTTCTCATCAACCTTCTCCTGGTCCTGTCATGTAAAATCATGTAAAAACATAAGAAGTTAAGGAATTTTACAAACACACACACACACACACACACACACTATCACTTTGTAATCTAGCATATATATGTGTGTGTGTATATGTATATATATATATATATATATATATATATACACACACACACACATACATACATACATACATATACACATGCTAGATTGCAAAGTGATTAAATATATATATATATATATTATGATTGGTTCGTTCTCTCTCTCTCTCTCTTTATGTATGTATGTATGTATGTATGTATGTGTATATATATATATATATACACACACACACATACATACATACATACATACATAAAGAGAGAGAGAGAGAGAGAGAGAACCGATCATATTGGGGAGAATAATAACCTGATTGTCTGATGCAATGCTGGTCTGCATGGTCTCCTTCAGACTGTCTGAGCCATCTAAACTGTACACTGCTCCAGTCAAGTAGAGCTGAGAAAAAACACAAACAAATCCTTAATAAATAGCATCAGCACCTGCTATTCAACCTAATCCTTTGCGTAATGTAGAGAATTATTTTTATGGGTTACCGTTATTGATTGGAACATAACCTATGAGTTGGAGAGAAGCTGTACCCACTGGGTTGTGTGTGTATTGTTTAGTTATCCTCTACCTGGGAATTCTTCACTTCTGTGTGAACAGCAACTGGAACACTACAGCCTCCTTCCTGCAACAGCAAGCAAAATATCAACTGGAAAAAAACGACTGGCATTTTATGGTGGAATGATGCTTCAGAGGTGTGTGAATAGATGAACAGGAGCCTGTAAAGGTCTAAACCACTGAGATTTTGCATCAGAAACAGCAAGATCCTCACCAGGTGCCTGAGGAAAGCTCTTTCTGCGATGCAGCGCAGCACAGTGACCGGATCATGCAACACTGACACCATCTCCAGAATGTCCTGATCCCGTGCCCTGACCTCCACTGCTAGAGCGCCCTGATACACAAGACAGCAAGACGTCCAGTTTAAAACTATACCTTAATGTGACTGAGTTAACCAATATATCTACTGCTGCCCAACAGACATTTAACTCCATATAATTATTGAGACAGACAGAAGGACACTATTAATGCAGAGGGAAATTTAGGTTGCAGAAGTCACAATATAAAAATAACAATACAAATACACAAATAACTGCACAAATACTATACAAACAAGATAAATACACTGTACCATTAGCATTAAGTAGGTACAGACTGTGAGATGCAGTCATAGTTCACCAGCTAAAATTACAGGCGGCCCAGACTGTAAAACTGTGTGTTCACCTGTGGGGGGCAGTAATCAGTGTTTTTTTAAACCTGTGGGGTTTAAGCTTCATCCTGCACTGTATTAGTGAAATATGGATCAGTGTCTTTATTTAGACCTGAACCTTGACGTTGTTGTGTTAAAAATCCTCCTTATATGGCGAAAATATCATTGCCGCTACTGGAATCACACTCTGACTGAAGGATCATGGGTTGGCTGTAGTCCTCCAGAGCTACACTAACGGCATGTAAACGCGGTGAAGACGTTTTCTTTCCGCGGATCGGGATTAATGCAGAAATTGATGCCAAGAAAAAGCCGCATGCAAATTTTTTTTGACGCCATCCGAACCCGCAGTCAACCGAACGCGAGCTCCGAAAGCCCGTGTGGACAATCCGATTCGCTCCAACATACAGAAAAACATCAGCGTTTGATCTGCGCTCACCTGACGCCACAAACACCAGGAAAACGCTTAATTGAGACGTCCGTGTGGAACAGGGATTACTGCCCCCACAGATGACATATGGTATTACATTCTGGACTGTCTGATTACTGCAGTCATAGGTGACATACAGTACTAGAGTCTGGACTGTCCAATTACTGCCCCCACAGGTGACATACAGTATTACAGTCTGGACTGTATGATTACTGCCCTCACAGGTGACATACAGTACTACAGTCTGGACTGTCCGATTCCTGCCCCCACAGGTGACATACAGTACTACAGTCTGGACTGTCTGATTACTGCCCCCACAGGTGACATACAGTATTACAGTCTGGACTGTATGATTACTACCCTCACAGGTGACATACAGTACTACAGACTGGACTGTCTGATTACTGCCCCCACAGGTGATATACAGTATTACAGTCTGGACTGTCTGAATACTGCCCCCACAGGTGACATACAGTATTACAGTCTGGACTGTCTGATTACTGCCCCCACAGGTGACTGCAGGTCTGCGTTAAACAGAAGGAAACGAAGGCGAATTTAATGTCATATTGAATTAAGCCAAGAGTGACAGGAACCAAGGTGCTCTTGTATAAAGTGATATAATGTTGGAATCCGGTGACATGTTTAAAGTCACCCATTATAAAAGGGTTGACCAAGCTTTCACCAAGTGATGAGGTATCAGATGTAGTGCAGAACTATTATAGCTTATGAGTCCACTGACTATAAATTCAACATTAATGCACCACTACAGTACGCATCCGATTTTAAAGTCTTCTTCACCAAAATTGTAGTTAAGAAGCCAAGACATGTTTGTTAACCAAAATTTTTTTGGTTGCTATGAAGCTACAAGGCTAATGTAGGCCATTGGCTGATCAACTACATTGATTACTAGAATACATTTTGGTAAATTATGTTTATTTACCATAATATCCCTGAAATTAAACATTACCATTAAGAAACATCCACAAACCCACCTGTCCCACTGCATACATGCAATCTTCAGGACCAAGGACCTGAGACGGCAACAAAACATACAAGTAAGTACACTGATATGATGGTAGCCTGCTTAATAATTACGCGCTGTAACACATGCACCTAATTACACCGAGTTGTGTAGAAGTGATTGTAAATTTTGCAGTGTGGAGGCATCAATGTTCTGAACTTCGTGAAGAGATACACCTGACTGATGCGGCTCTCCCAGCCCATTCTCTGCAGCCCAGCTGCAGCTAGGATGATGGCGGAAAAGTCATTGTTCTCGTCCAGCTTCTTCAGACGAGTGTTGAGATTACCTCTCTAAGCCACTTTGCTCAGGAACAATCCAGTATCATTTGTAAGATAAAAACAAACAAGACCAAAACCCCCCAAAACACTGCACCATGCATCAAAAAAAGATACAATATCCTTAAACTCCAGGTGAGGAAACCTCTTCTTCAACTGTGCCGCCCGGCGAAGGGAACTGGTGCCTATAACACTATAAAAGATACATAAAAAAACATTCAGCACGACATACTTTACTCAAAATTCACAATTCTGACTCCTGAACACCTGAAAGCACAGCACATGGATTGAAAAACGACAGCGTAAAGATCATACCTCTTGTTTGGTAGCAAATCTAGGGATTTCCCGGCATTTTTAGGGTGTAAAACTACTGCGTCTTGTGGATTTTCTCGCCTTTAAATACAATAAAAAAGGAAGTTTGCATCATTACATACACACGCATGTACAAAGTTTACATAACAGCACATTGAGAAACGACCGCTGACTGAAAAATGCGGCCTGTTGACTTCAAAACCTTGCCGGTTGAAAGTCTGGCCACATCTGAAAGGCTTTGAAGTAGTAAAACTGTTCCTTAATATAGACGCCCCATTGTTGTTCAACTTACTTGAGCACAGCTCCTATAGTGAAGCCCACAGGAAGAACTGTGGGTAAGTCCTTCAGCGAGTGCACAACCAGGTCTACCCTACAGAGACACAAGGGTCAACAGCAACTTTCATACACGAACACAAGCACCAGCACGTTACAATGGACCTCTGTGATCAAAACAAGAGGACGTTGGTGAACACCAGGCAGACGTGAAGAACATCATCACTCACTCGTTTCGTTCTAAAGCGTTCTCCAGCTCCTTGGTGAAGAGACTTTTTTCACCTATCTGTGGTGTAGACAAACACTGTGAGGTTATGATTTAGGAGCGCATATTACAAAAATAAATAAATAATAAATCATAAAAATAAACTTTATAGCTTTAATTCCTAAAAATGTGTTACTACGTGCATTAGGTTGCTCAAAGAGAGAGAAAAGGAAAAGGAAAGTTTTAATCTTATGCAATAGAACATTTTCAAAATTAAATTTTTTGCAGTAATAACCAAAAGACGTACCTTTGACAGAGCAGTGTCAAGTATTTTGTCACCTGTTGTTGACATAGCAACTGAAAGAGAAGAGGTTTTGCGGTGTCATTTAAACAAAGTCTACAGCTCATAAGAGCGAGCAAGGAAACATGGAAACGTGCAGTACAGGGCTAATAGTGAGTGAGTGAGTGATTATTTGTCATTGTGAACACACCACAGCACAGAACACAGTGCACCACAATGGAATGTGACCTCTGCATTTAACCCATCCGTGTAGGAGCAGTGGGCAGCGGTGCTTAGGGACGGTACCTTGCTCACGGTACCTCAGTGGTAAATGTACCAGTCTGGGATTTGAACTGGTGACCTTCAGGTCACAGGGGCAACTCCCTGACCGTTACACCACCACTGCCCCAGCATACAGAACAATGGCTGGAATACAAACCCAATAACACAGATACAGTCGTAGTTCATAATTTGTTTTAAACACTAACAACGTGAACTGAGCAACACTGAGGTAGTGCGACACCGGTGCTTTTGCTGTGTGTGTGACAGCTCATACGAAAGGGTGAGGAAACATTAAAACATACATTTCAGGGCTAATACAGAGCGACGACTGGACACAAAACTAATAATACCGATTGTACAGGTACATACAATGGCAAGATACACACTCAAAATGTTGGAAAACAATGTACAACATGCTCGTACCTATTTCCAACTGTACATCAGGGTACAGGCCTTTAAGTTTCTCAGCAACGCTGTCCGTTTGAATGCGAGCCAGCTTTGAGGACAAAAAGAGAGAAGACTAGTCAATATTTCTCATTTACAGACCATAAACACAGATACCGAGAGCAATGAACTGAATCAAAGAACATCTTTGCATTTAACCATGTGATTTAACCCTTTCATGTCCAACTGCTATATTTAAACAATAGAGAAAGTGTTCTGATTGGTCTAAAGGGATACAATGTAAATTTATAGGTAAAATATGCAGCTCTGCAGAAGACAAAGATCTAACAGTACATTTAAAATAATGTTTTGATTACATGTCATTTTTTTCTACTGTTATTCACAACAAAATTTGGACTTGGAAGAAGCTGTAGCCCCATGTGGCTCACATTTTAGCCATGTGACTATCAGTGTGAAAAGAATTTGTCACATTTGTACTGAGGTTCAAAGAATATATCAGAGGATAGGTAACATTTAGGACATACGTTGATGGGTTCACACACTTTCTTTTTGAACAAAAGCAAATAAAACATTAAAATGTGAAAATAAAAAAATATCAGTTCATAAAAATGAACAAAGTAAAAACATATAAACAAAACAGTTCTGAGTGCACTGAGTATTTCATAAACAGAAGCTATGAAATATTTCTTGAGTCGCCGTACTGTAAGCACATGATGATCTTTTTTCACCTGTGAAAATTTATATACAGGTCACTCACCTGGCTTTTCCGGGTTCCAATGCGGATTACCCTGCTGACTTTGCCATCTCCATCCTGTTAGAACATAAAGAAGGACAATACAGTGATGATTTCCTTATCCTTCCACTCATTTCGGACAAATATGGATAAATGATATAAGCAAAAGGTTAAATTATAGCATACAGACGTAAGGCCTCCTCTTACCCTGATGTACTTATATGATCCATCTGCCATAGTTTTAATGTAACAAGAAGAATGATATACGCTAGAGCTCTGGATGCTTGCCTTGAGTAAGAAAGTGAAGAATGGCATAAAGATACAAATCCCCCATTATCAGGGTAGGAGTGTGCAGGGGGGGGTCTCCGCCCCTGCGTTCTGCCTTTTCGTGATAAGGATGCCGATTCACAAAGTCCGTTACAGAGAAGGGAGGAGTGAAACATGCAGTGGTAATCTTTCAGATTGACAAGCCTGGGCACACTGAGGACGTTTTCTTTAGTTCGGTCGCTCATTTTACAGACTTATAAAATAGACTTATAAAGGGCCTATATTATGGAAAAACAGCAATGTCCCCTACTGCATAAAGTCAACACACCAAAAAGCTGCAAAATCATTATTTTGAATTCACCACTTCTGTGAGGTCATGAAATCCTATAAAAGTGCGTATGCATTTATCAGGAGTTATAAGGAGCATCTAAGACCAGCCTGCTTCAAATGAAACACAGCACGAGACCCTTTACAATGGAGCTCATTTACATGTCGCAGCTCTTACCAAAACATCTTATATGTGTTGTCATTTGTAAACTGCTGACATTTATATTGGGTTAAACTTTCAGGACGGATGGAACAAAAGAAATGATTGTAAATTACTTTTTAAAGTACATTTTACATGAACCTCCTTCATTTAGAAGGATTAGAAATGTAGAAGGTCTTTCCCTCCAGCTGCGGTCAGACTGTACAATCAGCACCTTGCAGTTTGATCACACACACACCCGAGACATCACGGACTGAAAACTGGAATGTTAACTCAACGTGCAACACCTCATGTGCAACATCCCTTATGTGCAATATTCTCCATTGTGCAAAATTCTTGTTTTTGTCTGTTGTGTAAAACAGGTGCAATTTATACACATATGTAGGTTTATATAGAATACTTCATACAATAATGTCCATTTCTATATATTTTTTGTAAAGTTTACTTTTTTATCTTATTGTGTTTAGTTTTTTTAATAGCTTTCCCACTCTTCTGCTGCTTTTACCTTCTGTGCTGCCGTAGCAATGCAAATTTCCCACATTAACCAATAAAGGTTTATTTGATCTCATGTTATCGTACAAGTTAAGATTTTGTGCTTCTCTTGTAACGTTGCTATTTTGGAGAAACGAGGTTTTCATCTGACAGCAAAAAAAGTCCTAATATTACAGTAGCAAAAAATATTTTTTATAGTGGACGTTTAAAAAAAATTAGTATTTAAATATGAGGGGAAAGAGACACTAGAAAAAGTCCATGTAAGATGAATGACCACACAAACGTCACACGTGGACCTCAAGGAACATAGGTCAACGTGTAGAAAAGTGGAGCATATTTCTGCTTAACTGAGAAAAACGCTTTTCCTCAGACTGACAGAGACACAGATTATCTTTACCGGACAAGTGGGAAATGTAATTATAGAACGTGTAAAAAATTTTTTTTTCCAATTTTAAAAGCTTTGGGAAACAGCGGAAATGACGCACGTTATTTTACACGTGGCGTCCAACTCGTCTAACGGCGCAGCTGCACACTATAGCGATGATCAGTCTTCAGATGTTCTTCACCGCATGTGTAGATTGTCCACAACAATATGTAGCGAATGATTCATTTAAAGTGTAAGTTTGGCGGGAACTGATGACAGAACTCGAGCACGTTGACGTTACCTGAGAAAGTGCTGCTACCGACATGTTCTCGGCTTTAACAGCGCTCATCTAGACACAAACACGGCGCAGCAAACTTTCAGCAACCCCCGACTCTTAAACCACACATCGCTCCGGGATCAATGGGATTGTGCGATGTTTACGCGACGCGTGGCTACAGCAGATTCCTTCCACCACTCCTGCGCCACGCGGAAGGGACTCTTAGGCTGACAGTATGCTTTTCAAAATAAAAGACGCTTTCGATTTATTACAAATTCGCCGAAATCACGAAAAGTTTAGCAGCATAGATTATAATGCTGTTAACCTCCGAGGTGAATTAAACTCTTCTGAGCCATCTTCACACTTCATGAGCCTTGAAACATACTGCCACTCTTATCGCATTCTGGCAACAGTGATACTATAGTAGTGAATAAAATTAGTCCAGAATCTCTTACAGTATTTTATCTAAGTTGAAATCTGCCATATGCTCCGTTTTCATACGCATCCAGCCACCCTCTTGCTCTGTGAATGGCTCATTGTCATGCGGAAAGAAACCGTTCCCATCAGTAAGGAGCATATGTGGGCAGTGGAGGCCTAGTGGTTAGAATGCTGCCTTTGGAACCTGAAGGTTGCAGGTTCAAGTCCTGGACCTGGCACCACTGACGTTCCCTTGAGCAAGGTACCGCCCCACTGCGCTGCTCCCCGGGCGCTGTTGGTAGCTGCCCACTGCTCCATGTGTGCAATGGTTTTTAAAAAGACTTTTAAAATACACATGCTGCCCGAACTTTAGTGCATCTGATGTCCCAGCTGTACAAATCGGCCTTTTTTAGCCCATAAGACTAAAAGTGATCTGTCATGCTTAAGTGGACCCGAACACTAAGAGTAAATTGTACCCCACCCCCCTGCATAACAGAGTAACTGGACCCTCCTCACTTTAGGAGTCCAGCATTTAGGCCTGTACTATTCTCTTGGTTAATGCCACAGATGCACCTGCCCACTTGTGGAGGACATGAAGATGACTCTTCTGACCATATCGTTTTTTTCACATTTGCATACAACACTACTCAGAAAATTAAATTTGTGTGTGCAATGAAAGCGCTGATCATTCTATAACACTCCTCTCTGTAGCTGTAGATGAGCTGTTCACTTCATTCTTCATTGACACTAGAAGCCTGAAGTTGCTCCCGTTTCTGTTTTTTCTGCTCCTGTTTTTCCTTATTCCATGCTTTTGCCACCTCTGGAACTGTCTCTGCTGCTGCTGACTGCACATATGACTGTCATGTAACTGCCCCCTCCTTTGCTGCATCCGAATGCATACATATGGATCTGCAAATTGCACATGCTGTAATTCTGATACACTATACTATTTCTATATATTATGTATAGAAGTCAAAATGACTATTTGTCATTGTGAACACAACACACCGAAAAGCATTTAACCCATCACATGTGGACACATGGAGCAGCAGCCGGGGAACAGTGTAGCAGGACAGTACCTTGCTCAAGGGAACTCGAACCTGCGACCTTCAGGTCTCAAAGGTAGTGTCCTAACCTCTAGGCCACCACTGCTCACTAGTGAGAGATAATGAGGAATCACCTAATCTCATTGGACTTGTGCAGTGACCAGAAATATTCTGTTCTATTTTGCTTAAACTCTGAATTAACGTATGAATGATGGTCTTTAACCTGAAACTCAAGTAGCAAAAGAAAAAACAAAGTAGTTGTAGTCATAGTGAAATCCAGCCACTCTGTATTGGGGCTCACTGACCGAAAGGTTTTTTAAAAAAAATACATTTTCCATTCTTCTCTAGGACCACACTGCTTTTGACCCTGGGTTTGACCTTTGGGAGAAAAAAAACATGTTTAAGGCTGTGGTAGAGTGTCGCAGCCCTGCTGGTGCTGAAAAGTCCTGCTTGGTTTAGAGTGGTGGGTGAGTCCAGCAGCAGCGACTACACATTACCTGCAGTGATGTAAGCCTGCAGCCAGCCCAGCAGGAGGAGCTACAATTTAATCCATTCAACAGTGTCATGGAAGTCTCAAGCGCTATGTTTGTGTACACACAGACAATCCCTATAGGCCCTTAAAAATACAGCCCTGATGCTACAGCCTTTCTTGTCAGTATGTGTTTCCATCATAAAGGCCATTACATTGTGCTTTGTGTGAAGCAGTTTTAGAAAACTTGAATCAGAGATTGTAGAAAAATCAATAACCTGCATTATGAATATCTCCGTATCTTTTTAAACGAAGCTAAAAACAATACAGTACTCCTAAAACTAATACATGTGCTTTTCTGACTTGCATGCAATACCTAATGTATATTAAATAGTATCAGAATCTTGTTTATTGGCCAAGTGAGCGAACACATATAAGGAATTTGTTTCCGGCCGATGGCGATGGTACAACAGTGTAAAACGGTAGTAAAAAACACAATACAACAAATGTAAACGACACAATGAATAATACTCCGAGCAATATAATAAACAATATATACAATCTAATTTATAAATACGTAATATGGATTAATATTAGTGAGTATAAAGATAAATGTTACAATGTATATAAGTATTGTTTGAACTATTTTATCATTCTTTCTGTGTCCTTTGTCTGATTCTCTTCAATTGTTTACTACTACTGCTACTACTACTACTAATAATTATAATAGCAACATTATTATTATTATTATTATTATTATTATTATTATTAATCATATTAATAATAATGATGATGATAATAATAATAATAATAATAATAATAAACAATAATCAACAACAGAGTCCAAAAACATTATAAGATATTTTTCTACATACCATTATACTAAACCAGTAAAGTGACGACTACCTCCAAAATCGGTCAAGATCATAAGAAATAGTTTGTCAAAACTAATAAACCAGTAGTGCACCGTTACTGGGACACTAGCACGGTACGTGTAGTGTCTAGCATATAATACAGCAAAGTATTATCACACGGCTTTTATAATTATACCACGCACTAGGACCCTGGAGAAACATTTGTTAAGGTGAACTTTAGGGAGCAACGTTCGTATTTTCCTTTTCCACCCACATTCCGACAGGTCCCGCCTTCCGCGCTTGGATTTGCTGCGAGCTAATACTCACTAGCGGGCCGCCTTTGTCCCCCGATGTCAACGATAGGCAGGCTGCCTGTGAGTAAGAGATGCCAACCAATCCATAGGCATAAGGCGGGACTTGTCGGCGCGCTAAAGCCAGCTATGAGCCAATCGCCGGACAGCCCGAATACGGGTGGTAAGAGACAACGTCGGCTCTCGCATGGTCTCCACAGTGGCAGTGTTGTGTTGGCCACTGGCGCGGTGGGCAGTCAAGTTTATGGGAGCTACAGTTTGAAGAGCTGCGGTGCAATAAACGTGCACTGTTACTCGCGATGGAGAACATGGATTCTAACTGTAAGTACCCACTGAATTTAGTTTTTCGTAGATAAATTGAACCAAAACTGCCTGTAAAGTGCCTGTAGATGCTTTGTGGGGTTTAATGTAGGATAACTGTATATAAGTCAATTATTTATCATCAAGGATCAGGATTTTCAACACCATTCCTTAGCGGTCAGGAGATCATAAAATAGTGTGTTCACCTGGGCAGACTTACCTGGATTGTTTTAGTGATGCAATAGCCAAGCAATAGCCATCAGCCATAACATTAACACCACCTGCCTAATACTGAGTAGGTCCACCTCATGCTGGTGTGGTGCACTGTGTTCTGACCCCTTTCTATCAGAATCAGCATTTACATTTTAAATCTCAGGAGCTCTTCTATAGACTAACCTTCGTTACCCACATGCATCAGTGAGCCTCGGGTGTCCATGACCCTGTGGCCGATTCAAGTTGTGCTTCCTTGGATCACTTCTGGTAGGTACTAACTACTGCACACCTGGAACACTCCACGAGACCTGCCGTTCTGGAGATGCTAGAACATCACAGTAAGGGCATCGTCAAAGTGGCTCAGATCCTTCCAACACATAGACTTCAAGAACTGACTGTTAACTTGTGCTTAATAGGTTTCACCCCCTTGACAGGTGCCATTGTAATGAAATAACTTGATAGTCAATGCAATTCACAGCTCTGCTCTCCACCCCCTGTTTTCTCATTTTGAGCTCTAAGTGTTCGGTTACAGTCAGAACAGTGAGGGTCTACCACTGGAAAACATCATGATGAGAAATAAAGCTAAAAGGTAACACAGTGAGCGTTAATCAGGAGACAGGGAGAGTTAGGACTGTTAGGCAGCTATGTGTTTGAATGGGACAAACAGACCTTTGGACCTCTTCAGCGGGATGGCACTCTTAAAATAAGGGTTCCTAATGGGTTCTTCTCTTTGACATGTGGTCCTAGGAAAAAACAACAGCAACCTTTAATTTAACCTTAGGTCTTTTACCTTTTACACTGTGTGGAGGTTCTACAAACTTTAGAAAGGTTCTTCACACTCACACTCTCAATTAAAGTATTGGTTCTTTAGAGAATCTTGCGTTCAGATGTTCTTTGTGGAATCAAAAGTGGTTCTGCGACGTTGGAGTGCTTGTTATTTTTAAAACTGGAGCCCTAGTATCAGTGATGCTTATCCTTTTCTATAGTCCTCTTCATCCTTTGGCCTACCTATCAGTTCCTCTTCCCTCTCCCAGAGCGGGTTAGAGCCAGGACAGTGAGATGTCTATTCCTGAACCGAGTGAAAACGGCCTTGCGCCTCATCCGGGAAATCCGCTCTGGAGAGTGTGTTCAACTGTGCGTTTGTTGTGTGGATGCCAGGAAAAAACAGGCCGTCCACCGAGTGCTGGTTGCTCTTTTTAGTTTCTGAATCATTTGGAAACTTCCTTTTTGGGTGTGTGGGCTTTTCTGCTTTGATGAGTAGGTGAGTCCGCTTAGCCGTGGGGATGAATGCCACATCTCCGCCTGTGGTTTGATCACATCTAAGAGTTATGCAGTAGGTTATTTTTGAGTGTAAATGATTTTACGTACAGGAACCACATGTGGTGTTACTCTACTTCAGGTCATGCAGGTCTTTCATTCTTGCACTGTTCTGACGGACTGTTCTCCACATGTGTGCAGTAGTTTTTGCAGTGTAAGCACAGGTGAGTGTCCCATCATGCATGACTCTCATCGTAAGATGCTGTATAATGTGTCCTGATGAAAATCCCTCATTACTTATAATTGAGCAGCACATTCAGAGCAGATCAAGTTCACGCTAAACGTCTTCACCAGACGAGTGAGAAATACTGTGACCGGGAGGGGAAATGATGTACAGCAGTAATGGACTGTGTAGTTTCAGACAGTATATAGACTTTAAAATGCACTATGGAATAAGCAGGTGTCCGTGTATCAGATATTGTAACTCAAACCTACCTCACTGTTCTCCGGGCAAAGCTATAGCGGAACCATTGTAGTGCCATAAAGAGCTATTTCTGCAAATAAGATATTAAACTGTAAAGAACCTTTTAAAGGTGTAAATAGCGTCTTTTTTCCTGTTTCATTAAAATTGTTTTTACGTGAGTGATTATTTATCATCGTGAACACACCAAAGCACAGCACACAGTGCACCGCAACCAATCGTGACCTCTGCATTTAACCCATCCAGGGAGCAGTGCTTGGGGACGGTACCTTGCGCACAGGTACCTCAGTGGTACTTGCACCAGTCTGGGATTTGAATCTGGGATTGGTCACTAACCGTTCCACCACCACTGCCCCAATTAACCCGTTAATTCCTTATAGCACCGTCAGTTGAATGGTTTCTCTATTGCATTGCATTGCACAATAACCCCTTTAGTGAAAATAAACGTGACTCTTTGTCATTGTGAACACACTCAAGCACCACAACAAAATGTGACCTCTGCATTAAACCCATCACACGTGCACACGTGAAGCAGCGGGCAGCTACCAGCAGCGCCCGGGGAGCAGTGTAGCCGGACGGTACCTGGCTCAAGGGTACGTCAGTAGTGCCCGGGCCGGGACTCGAACCTGCGGCCTTCAGGTCCCAAAGGCAGTGTCCTAACCACTAGGCCTCCACTGCCCACTTTATTTTAACACAATCATATTCATTTTTATCTGTTATTGACTTTTTTCTGCATTTTACTTTTTCATATCCAGCGCTGTACCCAGTAATAATTCATCTTACATAGTATAAACCAGTACCTGCAAGTCTGTGCTATAGAAATTCCTCCATCTTTGTAAGGTCTTTTCAGAAGAACATGTTTTTATGTCATTCGTTTATCATCTGTTAATCATTTTGAGGAATACATCAAATCCAAAAGCCTTTTTGTAGTAATTTGGTATTCATCTAAGGTTGTCATAACACCAGAATTTAGATTTTGATACCAATACCCAGTAGTATCACCATTATTAATACTAAATAATACCATGGTGGAAAAAAATCATAAATAAAGTTATGTAAAATATGCTAATGGAAGTACAGTAACTCTACCAACCATGGCTGAATAAGCCTGTGCAGTGTTTTAAATACCTTTAGACTTATATTAAGGCTATAGGGAGGATATCTTAGTTTTCCACACTCTGACACCTCATTCGGCCTGTTTGCACCACCTGTTATACTGTATATACATGCCCTAAATGCACATACTTGTCCAGATTTTATATGTTAAATTGTTCTATATCTGCGCTTTATTTGGCTTTTGATTTTTATAATTTTTACATTTTTACATTTTTCTTAACCACAGTGTTTTTGTTTCTGCTTTTTCCGCTTCTGTTTCTATCTTTGTTGCGCTGAGCATGAAAAAAGCCCCAGAAAGTGCCTCGGGTTGAACTAAATTCTTATTATATCTTAAAAGGTTCTTTGGGGATGATTGTTCTTGTATGACTTAGAACGTAAGAGATCTGCTTGTTCCATTGACTTTTTACACTGCAGGTAAACCACATGATGAACATGGTAGTAGCTTTTATAAATAAACAGCTGTACTGAAGAAATGAGCGGTAGAGCACTGAGCTGTTGGTCACATTGCAGCACCAAGTGAAGTGAAAGTGACTCTTTGTCGTTGTGAACACACTCAAGCACCACAACGAAATGTGACCTCTGCATTTAAC
>JBBPDA010025311.1:0-15486 GCA_037974385.1 Arnoldichthys spilopterus | reverse complement strand
CTGTTCTGAGACTTTTCATTTCTTTGTCATTGGACAAACGTACAAAATCACTGAGGGGTCAAATAATTATTTCCTCCACTGTATATATATATGGAATTGAATATTTGAATTGAACTGTATATTCATATTTTTTAAATATATTAATATATATTTTAATAAACCCTAAACCAAGTTTTTAATATTGAAAAAGTGACTTGCAGT
This sequence comes from Arnoldichthys spilopterus, assembly GCA_037974385.1. Lineage (NCBI taxonomy): Eukaryota > Metazoa > Chordata > Actinopteri > Characiformes > Lepidarchidae > Arnoldichthys > Arnoldichthys spilopterus. The sequence goes on along the minus strand of JBBPDA010025311.1, from coordinate 15,285 downwards.
TGGCATCCAATTTACTGGCAAGTGTTTTTTTTCTCCTTAAAAGCTTCTAGAGCATGATGGTTGAAAACATATGCATCCATATTTCAGCTCTTTATTTTTTTCAAAATTTATGCAAAAAAATAACTACATGAAAATGTTGCATTTAAGCACTGAGCTCACATTACATGAATACTGATTATACATTAATGCTGTTTAACATATAGTTTGTAGTCAAGGATATGATAACTTTAACAGCCAAATACGTTCTTAAGGCACCATGTACACACACTGCATGTGAGTATAACAAAGCTCTTGTAAACATTTAGTTTGGCATGCAATGCGATCCAAAACCATCACATATATGGTCATGACTTCTGAGCTTGTTTTGATGTGTGTGAGAGAGACAGCGCATCAGAGAGAGTGAGAGAGAGAGGGAGAAAGCAAAAGAGAGAGAGAGATTTCCAGTCATACAGCATTTACAAGATGGAAAAGAGCCCCACATTCTTAAACAAGCTTGAACGTGTCTGATTTAAACACTGTTTGCAGGCAAAAAGCACAAACCAGCATCAGGTGAGAATCTTTCTGTGGTGAGTCTCAGGCATATAAGGTCAGTAGTGTAAATAATAACTAAAATACTACAGACAGGATTATTTAGATTATTCATTGAAAAGACAACTTTCTGCTTTTAGAAGTACATTTTCATCTTTACTTTGCTCCAGGACAGTAGTAACAAGTGCCTAGTATTATGTTCATATTGGTCATTTGTAAGTGTATAATTATTGCATATTATTTATTACAATTAGTGAGTTTGTCTGGAGTGGTGCAGTTAATGGGGTAGGGCTTCTGGCTATGAAAATGTAGCAGAGCCACTGCTAATCACCTGCTGTCACTTTCTATACTATCTCCTACACTTTCACCTCCCATAGCTACTTTCGCTTGGATTTGATTGGCTTTTACAGCACTTTAAATACAGGTAAGTGGGTTTTTTTGTGATTTTTTTCCAATATGAATGGATGGCTTGCTCTTTTGGGTGGAGCACATTTTTATGTGAACATGTCAATAAAGTTAGATCAACTATGACAGAATAACATGTATCAGGGGTGTCCAGTCTTATCTACAAGGGGTCAATGTGGCTGCAAGTTCTCCAACAAAGCCAGAGCACATATAACAGTTTGTTTGAAAGCTTAGACCAACTGATGAGGAAGCAGTTTGCTCATGCTTGTTTGAAATGATAACCTGTAGCCATATAACTTCATGAGGAAGCAGCTGTTAGCCCAGTAGATACATTTTTTACTTCTGTTTCTTTTAGGGAGATAATGTGTTGTGTTGGGACAAACAGAAATACTCTCACTAATTATGCACATTTTATATTTTCATGTTTCACACTCTCATGTAAGACAGTGTTGGGATTATAGATTAGATATGTGTAATTTAGAAACTAATTTGGTTTTTAAGAAGTCCCTCATTAAGGCTTAAAGGCTTAGACTCCAAGAACTCATAGAGGAGTGCAAGTACATCGCCATAATTATTATGCATTTATTTATTAACAAGTATGATATATTTAAATATATTTACATTTATGGCATGAAATACAAGCTATATGACAGATAGAAATATACATATAAATATATTTTATATACAGTAAATAAACTGATATTTAAAATTTTTTATATTTACATATATTTCAATAGTGGTACTAAAATCTTAAATCTTAAAATCTATTTCTGGAAAAGTTGAGATTTTTCATAAAATAAAATCCACTTGCAGAACTGCAACAGTTTGCCTCCTCTGTACCCAAATGATTAAACAGTGTAATTAATAGGGGTGTAAATCATGAGTAAATCCAATTCGATCCCATCCAATTATGCGAGATACATTTTTGAAACCTTAAAACTTGCAGAGATGTCATTCGGTTCGATGCGATTTGCTTGGTGTGATTCCGTTGACTTGGGTCTGCAGTCAGTATGAAATATGATGAAATTTCACCAATCTGCTACATTTACATGAATTTACACATGCAAACAAATTATAATTTGAAAACTTTATTATTAAAGGTCAAATACATCAGTGTAGCCATAAGCAGAAGCAATGTCTCAGTACAAAACACTGCTTACAGTAAAATCGATTTCTTTATGGGTTATATCAATACATTGGATCATGTTCTATTTTGGCCGCTGCTTCGATACAGATTGACTCTTTTTACACCCCTAGTAATTAAAAGGAAAGGTGATGTTAGGCAGGGGTAACATGACTTTGTCCCAACTTTTTTCTGAGTGTGTTGCAAACTCTGCATCTGTTTATATTTACAAAACACATTAAAATTGATCATTGAAAACAAAGTAAAATTTTCTTTGAACGTTAAAATAAAAGTTCAAGATAATTAACAAATCACACATTCTTGTTTTCAATGCATTTTATAAAAATTCCAACTTTTCTGGAAATTTTAAAATAATGTATGCATTGTGGTGTATAAAAAGTTAAGTAACACATACTTTACTAGTTACAGGACCAGGAAACCACCTTATAACTGTGTGTATTTTCCCCCTTTTCCATACCAGTATTTCCTGCATTGGTTGTCTACTACTTCAAAACAAGCCTGAACATCTTAAGCATAGGTCTTCCTTTGGTTGCACATACCAACTGCTGTTTAGGCCACGAGCTGTGGCATTATATCAGTACAGAAGTCTGCAACCTGTTCATAGATCCTATAGCTATTAATATTGCTTAATGTGCAATTCTCATGAGTTAAATCTCGTTAGAATTTGATATCTATGTAAATGTAAACTCTTAAAAATCAAGGTTCCAGAAAGTGTTCTCTGCATGATGCCATAGAAGAACAATTTTGGTTCTTTAAAGAACATTTCAGTGGATGGTTTTAACACGAACCATTTTTGTAAAGGAAATGACTCTGAAGAACCTTTTTAAACTTCACAAAATATAACATTTGCACTTCGTAAAAGTTCTTTGTAACTTTAAAAAGTTCTTCACACATATCTCAATTACAAAACTGATCCTTTAACCAAGTGAAACTGCTTAAGGAACCCATTGTAGCACCGTTCTGTAGCATTTTTTTATTAATGTAATAACACATAAGGTGTACCTGTAATGTACACCAATCAACCACAACATTAAAACTACTGATTAACATTCATCTCGTTCAGTGGAACCTGTCCAGGGGTGAGATATATTTGGCAGCAAGTAAACAGTCTGGTCTTAAAGTCAATTTGTTGGAAGCAGGAAAAATGGCCGAGCGTAAGGATCTAAGTAAATATTACAAGGTGCATGTTGTGATGGCTAGAAGACTGGGTCAGAACTTCTCCAAAAAGGCATGTGTTGTGGAGTGTTTTCAGTATGTGGTGGTTGATATCTACCAAAGGACCAAGGAAGGACAGCTAGTGATGCCACAACAGGTTCATGGTGCCCAAGGCTCTCTGAAGGCAAATCCATCTGGTCTGATACCACAGAAAAGCTACTGTTGCACAAAAAAGTTATCAGAACACACAATGTATCATGGTCACGTTTGTTTTAATGGTATTATGAGGACCTACACAATATCAGGGAGGTGGTATGGCTGCTCAGTGTATATAATTTTTGTATTAACTCATTATTTTCTTCTGATTCCTCAGCTTCCGAATGTGCCTTAATTGGTCGACACAGCGTTTCGTAAAAGAGCTACGATGACCCTGCTATGTCTGAATAACATCACTACTGTTGAGCACAACTGCTCAATCAGTGACTTCAAGCACAAAGTCTACCCAGCCGTCTACCTGTCTATCTTTCTCCTTGGACTGGTTGCTAACCTTGTGTCATTATGTTTCTTCATTGGTGTGAGGAGGACGATGAATGCCTTCACTCCAGGGAACCTCTTCATGTTGAACCTCCTCATTTCGGACCTGATGATGGTGTGTTCGCTGCCTTTCAGAGCCATCTACTACCTTATGAATTCCGACTGGGCCTTCGGAGACATCTCTTGTCGCATCATGGCTTTTGTGTTCTACATTAACATGTACAGCAGCATTTACTTCTTAATGGTGCTCAGCATAGTTCGTTTTGTGGCCATTTTCAGGCCATACACCTACATATACTTGCAGAACAGCCGAGGATCCGTGGTGGTATGTGTGGTTGTTTGGCTTGTTGTGTCTTTAGCTTCCGTCCCCCTTTTATATGCAGGAACGTCTCAGGATTCATGTGGTCACATCAAATGCCTGGAGCTGGACTTGTCTATGCTCAATACCATCATCTCCCTGAACAAGGGTGCTTTGTGCTTGGGCTTCATTCTCCCCTTTATCATCATTGCATTCTGTTACATAATTGTGGCCTGGAAATTGCAACAACTTAGGAAGGAGCAAGGGAAAAAAGCGCCGCACTACAAGAAGGCCTGCTCACTGGTGGTCATTGTTCTGCTCATTTTTCTGGTGTGCTTCATGCCTTACCACATTGTGCGCACAGTCTTTCTGGAGGCCGAAAGAGAAGCATACAACAGAGGCTATGGGGAATCATGTGAGCGCATTGCACGCATCAGAAAGGCAGCAGTCATCACTCTTTGCCTGGCTGCATGCAACAGCTGCTTGGACCCTCTCCTTTATTTCTTTGTTGGAGAAAACTTCTGGAGCTATTGGAAGAAAAAAAGAAGACGAAACCACAGCAAAAAATTCAATCACAGGAAGAAGCAGACGAGAAAGACACAAAACGCAGAGCCACAGGACCCCCATGCTCACAATGAGAGCAGGTGAAAATGCCAGGGATGGGCCTGGACTTGCAGGAAAGTTTTATAAAAACATTATGCTCAGTGAAATGTGGGAGCTATTATAAACTCTGCCTTTGTTATGAATTATTCACCATTCAAGGGTGTCTTCAGGTTCAAAGATGTTTTCTGCATTGCAGAAGCATTAAGCCTGGTTGCAGGAGTGTTCATGACATATTAATGTTTCTAGCTTCATCGTCTGCACAATGAGTCAGTAACTGTAATATAAATTCAAAATGTATTTTACCTTTATTATTTCTACATTTTTTCTACTTTTTTAAAATGATTGTCTCACTGTTGGGTTGTATGTATGTTGCCACGTCACATGTCTACAGTAAATAAAGGTCCTAAGTGGTTATTGGCTCATCTGATAAAGAGCCTTTACGTTATGTGGATGTTCTTTCAAATTCAAAAATGTTCTTCGCGTATCCTTTACCAAAGTGTATGAAGAATCACAGAAACATTTTACACTTCTTTTACGAAAAAAACTCAATGGCCCCTCTAGATTTTCAGATGTTAATATGACTATTTGTCATTGTGAACACATTCAAACACACAAAGTGCACCAAAACGAAATGTGACTTCTGCATTTAACCCATCATACAATCAAACGTGGACCAGTTGGCAGCTGTGATAAGTGCCCGGGGAGCAGTGTAGCGGGACAGTACTTAGCTCAAAGGTACCTCAGTGGCCACCACAAGGCCACCATGCCCTAGACACATTAGGAAAAATATTTTATTTAGCTGTCTGTGATTCTAAACTACGCAGATTACGCAGAGGTTTGCTATTTAATCTAGGGTGTACAGTAAGGGGATTTTAAAAATCATTCTCATGGTAAATTGAGTCTCAGTATGGTTCTCTGAGCATATGGGGAATTTGCCATATTTAAAGTCCACTGGCCAGTTGTAAGTGTCGTTACAAAGAGAGCACTATTAGCTTAAATGCATATAATGCAGGTTGTAAGGAGTTGAATAAAAGCAGTGTATTCATACATTTTGGAAACTTTTTTTTTGTCTGTAGCAAACTTCAGAAAAATGTAATACTGTGATTTTTTCATGTTTCGCGAAAAAAGATAGTCCACCCCTAATCCAACGATGGGTGTTTGACATTGGCTCATCTCAAAGTTTATTGGTTATTGGCTCACATGCAACTCAAAGAATGATCTTACTTTGGAATAAAGGACAATTTTGCATTTAGTTTTTTAAGTTCAGTGTTACTAGCTTAGTAGTTTTCACAGCATTCAAACAGCAAGATCTTTAACAAGAAAAGGAAAAGTGTTTTTCCCTGCTCATAAAATCTAGAAGCTGTGATCGTGATTTCAACATTAAGCACTGGGGTGAAGCATCTTACAAGTGCGATCATCATATGAGTGTGTTGCTTTTTGAATGGTCAGTTTACCAAATGCTCCACAGCTCTCATGAGCACTGAATCAACTCACAGAGCTTTTGTAGGAATTCTGATAGGAGGTTGTGACTGTGTGGGATTTCATACAAATGAAGTAGAAATACCTTGATTTTGAAGAGTTCATATCAGATTTCAGAATGAAAACCAGATTTTTCTCACGATCAGTCTAAAAAATCATGGCAAAATTCTTTAAAAAATGGATATGGACCCTTTAAGAGTGCAGTGAAATGTTATCAGTGGTGAAATCACATGTACTGAGCTCTGAGGTTAAAGTCAAAGTGGTTTGCAGGTGAACAAAGCTATAAAGCTGTTTCTGATTAAAAATCTATCATGTTTCCTTGCACATTTGCACAGATTATGGAGGAAATATTTGATCAAAGAAATGTTTAATCACTGCGATTTCCCTTTTGTTATGGAAAAAAACAGTATGTGTGATAAGATCAGGAATGTAACAGCCTGTTGATGACACACACATACACACACTCAGACCCATTTCACAGCAATCACCTGATATCAATATACACAAATATAATAAAAGGTTCTGTATAAAGAGAAAAGAATAAAATATGAATAAATATTAAAAGTACTAAGCATGAGGCATAATTTGTCTACATAAAATGGGGTATTATGCATAAAACCTTGGGGTATGAACATAATGTTTAGTGCCTGCTCATAAAAATACTCACAAAATGATTAAATATAAATTATTTTTAAGATTATATTTATTTTTCTTAACTTGGTGGTCTGGACAAAAGAAATAACATCATTAACTGGATTTTTACTTGGTTACAAAAATAAAATAGAATATCTTTACTGTCATTGCACAAATAAAACAAAATTATATATACATGCATATATGTGACTTAAATACAGGTATTATTGGTATTATACATGTTTATATTGTACACTTTATTCTAAATATTCTATATTCTATTCTCAGGTCTACCAGCAGTCATCTTCTTGCTGTTCCTCGCACAAAACTTTCCACTGTTGGTGGCAGGTCCTTCAGTGTCCTTCCTCAGTCTCTCCGTGACTGTTCTTGCCTTTCTGCCTTTAAGTCAGAACTAAAAACATATCTTTTCAAAGAATATTTTTCTACTTTCCAATGTCCCTAAATCTTTTTTCCTTTGTATGTTATCTTTGTATGTTAAGCGACCTTGGCTTTTGAAAGGCGCTATATAAACTCAAGTTATTATTATTATTATTAGTAGTAGTAGTAGTATTAGATGTATGAGCAATATTTGTGTATTTTACAATATGTGAATGTATCAGTGTAATCAAATATTTTTCTTATGTTAGAAATATATAATATATGAATATATTGCATGAAACATTTTCCAATATATTGGGGTTTTTTTCAACTGTAATATATGTAATTTCTGTATGGGGCAGTGATTCCTTGTTCAGCAAGCAGCAATGAAGTAAAATTATTGCAAATGGCTCAAATGTGCAAATAATAGCAGTAGTGAAGTTAAAGTAACTATTTGTCATTGTGATCTCACCCCATCACACAAAGTGCACCACAACGAAATGTGACCTCTGCATTTAACCCATCCACACGTGGAGCAGGGGACAGCTATTCTTAGTGCCCAGGGAGCAGAGTAGCAGGACAGGGTGTTCTGAAAATGTTTCCTACCTAAATTTTTTCCCTACCAGAAGCATAAAACTAGAGAAAACATTGTCATTTCTCACAATATTTATTAGAATAAGAAATGAACAGTGATTATGATAACATATACGTGCATCTTTTTGCAAAGGACTTGAGCTTGCGACCCTCCAATGATATGAGTATATTAAAATATCTTATATTGCTTACTGATAATGACGTATAAGCGTTACAGACCGTGGCTGTAAAGTTTTCCATTAGGGAATTTATGAATGCCTTCAAAGTGTTTACTTTCAGCGCCACCTGCTGGTCTGTTTCTGTAACACATTCATAAATACAGAAACAGCGCCCTCTCTGGTGAAACTGAGAATCTATCAGTCTGCAGGCTTGTGACTAAAGGATCCATAGGCCTACTTCACAAGAGTATTTCTGTTTCTTTTAGCCCTAAATATGCAACTTTAGGTATCTTTTCACAATTCTAAAACATCTATATAACTATATAACTATCATTATAATTAAGAGTGTATTGCAAATTAATTTTAGTCTACACTGCTTATAATTGAGAGGCTGGTCAATATATTTAAGGCATTTTTTCTTCATTTTGTGGAGTTACAACAAAGGAAAATGTAATATGCATTTATGATGATAATGGTAATGATAAAATGGCAGTTATTGTTACCACTGTTGAAAAAAAGTCTGGAGTCACACAGAGTATAGAGCCAATGCACCTTAAAAATATAAGTGCATCAGTATAAGTGAAAGTGGCTATTTGTCATTGTGAACACACTCAAGCACCACAACGAAATGCAACCTCTGCATCTAACCCATCACACGTGCACACGTGGAGCAGCGGGCAGCTATCAACATCGCCCGGGGAGCAGTGTAGCGGGACCCTACCTTGCTCAAGGGTACCTCAGTAGTGCCCAGGCTGGGACTCAAACCTGAGACCTTCAGGTCTCAAAGGCAGTGTCCTAACCACTAGGCCACCACTGCCCACATGAGGTATACCAGTATAAAGTAAAATGATGTTCTGTAAGTAACCTCTGAGGGTGCCATCCCAATGAAAGTTTAATAATATGTGAGTGACAACCTTACCAGTAGCTCTGTCTGTGTTATAATGATTTTCTTTCTTTTCCTTACTTGTAGTGTTTCTTCCTGACTAACTAAAGTTTCCTAGGGATTAATAAAGTATCTATCCATCTATGATGGAGTGAAAGTGACTATTTGTCATTGTGAGCATCATCACACAAAGCATACCACAATATAATGAGACCTTTTGAACTGTCTATCTATCTATCCACACTGCTCTAGCTGATGCCTGGCAGGGCATGATAGACTCATGTGACTGATCCAGAGCATCACCATTCCACTGACAATTCTTTCCTGCTGAGATTTTAACAATAGTGTGTGTGCCTATGTCTGCATTCAATAAACTTCATTAAACTATGTGAATTTACTAATTAGAATGGGGTATCTGGGTACTTTTGGGCACAGGTTGTACTGTATGAAACAGAGTTGCTTAACAAAGCTGAAAAGATGAAACTGAGGACCTGAGGCCACAGCTGCCCCTGCCGGGCTGTTGTTTTGGAGAAGTGCGCATGCGCCATGAGATTGTGTACATTCTTGAGCGAAAAAATGATGGCGCTTGTCCAAATGGTTAAAGAGTCCAGCTTACGCTCAGATGAAGGCTGAGTGTGAAAAGTGACCAGAACAGCCGGAAAACGTTGCTTTATTTCGTAGAGATAAACAAAACCCCGACTTTTTTACTGCAGAAGAGCAACCTGAGCATGTCTTGCTCTCGAATCCTTGCAATTCTTGAAGCTTGTCGAGCTAGCAGCTAGTCAGTCGTAATTCGTACAGTAGGGGGTTTAGCGTAGCTAACAGGGACGAGCCACGTAGCTTATATTTAGCCACACCGCTAGCTGCTAGCTGGCTCGTGAACTCGTCTGCTGCTAGTTTTCCCAGCGGTGCCTGCTTGCCAGTCTTGGTGTAAGGAAGTGGGGGGACTACCACTTTTCACGATATTAGCTCCGCTGAGGACGAATATCCATCGCGGAACGAGGAACAACTGCGGTGAGTAACTTCTTACGCTAGCTAATGTTAGCTAGCTCGTTTGTTTACACGCACTGCAAATCGCAGCGAGCATAACACAAAAATAGTGTTGCATTGTTAATATAAGTTGTAATATAACTAGCCATGTGTCTGGAATATCATAGTAACCCAGCCTCATCTGATATCTTTCTGGCAGCATATCTAAAGCACCTTTTATCCGGGAGGAGCGTGGTATCTGCCAACTAAACCACACAAGAAATGCACACGTCAACGCTATCTGGCTGCAAGTGCTTTTCTAACTAGTGGTATAGACACAGCGCTTTCTTGCACACATTGTAGGTTTTGAGATAAATGTGTTTTAGATTTTGTTTAATGAATAATAAAAACACATCTTGTGTGACATTTACACAACTAGCCTGTTGAATGACTTACTAGCTACACGGCGGGGTGACCAGCCAGATGGACAGCCAGCTAGCCTGTGTTTATGGGTCTCCATGGTAAACCGAACAGCTCTGCTAACCAAACTCCGTACACGGCCAGTTTAAAGTCCACGTCCGTGCAAGTTTGGTGGCGAGGGGCTGATCTGCGCCCATGTGTTACTGTGCACAGGGCTCTAATTCCTCTCGTAGCCTAATAGGGTGTATAATTGAGTAAGCCTTCCAAATGGCCTGCAATTTTGCGTCTCGGGTTTCTCCAGGTTTCCTTCTTCATCTTTGGAGAAATTATGTCGAATTTCTTGCTTTTGTTGTTCGTTTAGATTTGGATCAGAATGCAATCAGCAAGGGCTTATTGCAGGACAACTTATGAAACCCATTAACCCATACACCTGTTTAATATGTAGGTGTAAATAGTGTTTGAGGCACTTTGAGTACAGCAGATCCTATAACATTAGCATGTTTTGCTTTGATAGATAGATACTTTATTGATCCCGAGAGAACTTTTTTGTGTATACATGCATATATTTGTTTCATACCAGTTAAGCATTGAAAAACTGTATAGGTGTAAATACGCAGATCATGCGCCCGTTTTATCATTTTTGCTGCACTCCTGGTGTAGCACCAGACCATTTTCCACACCATCGTGATCTGTCCATTTGTTTATTATTTGAAGTGTACTACATGTCTGTAGACTAGTAAACCTCACTGGATTAGACTGCATTTAATTCTTTTGAATATCCATCTAAGCATAACAGTGCCAATTCGTATCCTATAGACTAATGACATCAAAAAACCTGCACTTAGGTTTTAGAAAAAGTAGGGGTAACCAAAGCTGTGGCTTACTGTACTCCTGGATGTCCTACACCTTGAAAGAATCAGTTTTCTTCTAAAGGACAGACTGCGAGAGTTAAAAAAAGATCTGTTTCTATTTTCCACCTTTCTGAACAGATATTCTCTCAAATATGTTTGCACTGCATTCGGCTTTCATTCTGTTAGAACGTGCTAATGGGTGGTAGGTGGGTGGGTTAGTGGTGAGGGGATGTTGTTAATAACTCTGTTTAATGTTCCTTGGTTGTTCTATATTACTTTTTCTATAAATTAGTACAAATAAGCTTGAATATGAGTAGGCCCTGATTTGGACCATTGCCAAATTGTCATGGGAACTTCAGCTGCATTGCCAAATCTGCAGAGACTGTACTTCTAAAAGTTTTTTATTTTTTGCATAAATATTATTCACATATAAGAATGTTACTCGGATGCGTTTTTTTAAATACTGCACAATTAAAACTTTACCGAGTCGCAGCCTATGAAGAGAATCATACATACTTTTATGTATTGCAATTACAACATAAATGTGTTTGTGTAAATTCTGTTTTTTTTGTTGAAAAGAGTAAGACACCCTTTTTTTATCTTGAACCTAAATAGGGGTTATGTTTCTAGACATAAAACGTCTGGCAATGTAGGATATGATTAAAACTGCAGTTTTTGTGGTTTGGAAATGACACTTTTGTTAAAGTTGCGCTTTTAATAAAAGAATGACGAATCCTTCAGTACAGCATATGGTGTGGAGTGAATGAGATTGGTTAGTGCACTCACAGAACCCAACACCTTGTTAGTGCAGTTATCAGGAAGGCTGTCTGTTACCAGAAATGGCTGTGAGTAAAGCTCTGGCCTCTTGCTGCAGAATTTGGGATAATGTCATGGAACTGAGTATTACAGGCCACAAGAATGGATTGATCTAAATTGTCATATCATGGTGGTGGAGACAGCTCATCTACCATTGTGTTGTGCAACCTCAGAAGTCCGAATAATATAAAAGTCTAAATTTGACATCTCCTCTGGCCCATAAGGTGTTTCTATTAGTTTATTTTCAACTATTAAGTTATATGGCTAGAGTTTTTCCTCATCATTTTTTCATAATCAATCCAGTCTGTTTTTCAGGAAAAACCAAAAATCCATGTTTAATTAATATAAAAGTATTAAAGTTTTTAAATAAAGTTTGAAATGGATACAGTTGGATGCTTATGCATGATGAGTAACAAGATACAAAATGTCAAACCTTTCTGATCAAGTTCTGTGACATGTTTCCTTATTGTACAAGGAGTTATTAAAACCTTGCATGAGCAGAATTGGGCATATTGGGTATATTAGACATTAAACTGTGCAGTGTTTCTTGTTTCTAGAGTTTAAACGTAATTCACTCCATCTGTGCAAAACCCACTCAGAGGTATGTTTCTCATTTGGCTGCTGATGTGGGCACAAGGTTTGGCCAGATGTACAACGCAAATTGACTGAAAAAGCTACTGAAACTAAGCACTGGGAAACAGAAAAGGGCCATACTCAAGTTTTAACCTCTGAAACTGAAATCTTAAGCTGCTCAAAGAACAAAATCAAGGTTTGTAAGACTGAGCACAACACTTTCCAAACACCTTTTGTGAATTATTTAATTTAATTAAGCTTATTTATTTAGTATTTAAAACTTTAGATAAAATACAGGCTGCATCTTACATGAGCAAATATTCTTAAGCTGTTACAGTGACCTCACACTGGAGAGTTCTTCCAGTACGACTCTGTGTGTTATTTTGACTGGCCACTGAGTGTTAATTCTGATGTTGCACAATGTTTGTTCCTGTCTTCTCAGTGTTCTATTTCAACTGTTTACGTCTAAATTCTATGTAAAAACGTCTCATCATCACAAACTTTGATTTTGTGACAACAGCCCACAAAAGTTTCATATTTGTACTGGCAAAATAGGTGAATTTTTTTTCTTTTCTGGACAGTCCCAGAAAGTTTCTAAAGATTCCAGAACGTTCTAGAAAATTCTGGACAGTTCTCACAGTTTCAGAATATTCTGTACGTCTACTTAATCAGAATCAGTTTATTTGGCCAAGTATGTTTGCACACAAGGAATTTGTTTCTGATGGTGTTTCTCTAGTACTTCAACAAACAAACAAACTGTACAATATGAAACATAGTAGACAATATACAAACTTAAGGTGCACTTGACACAATGTACGATATACTCTATTGTACACAAAATGCTGTATACACAATATACATTATTCTTGTGTGGTCCAGTACATGTGGTACGATGTGCCATGTGGCCATTTGTCTCCGACCAGTCCACATTGAAGATGAAAGTGAAAGTGACTATTTGTCATTGTGAACACATTCAAGCACCACAACAAAATGTGCCCTCTGCATTTAACCCATCACACGTGGAGCAGCAGGCAGCTACCAACAGCGCCCGGGGGGCAGTGTAGTGGGACGGTATCTTGCTCCCAAAGGCAGCTTCCTAGGTCACCACTGCCCACTATGGGTCGTACTTAGCATTTAAAGTGGGTTGAGAATGTTCTTGAAAACAGATATAATTCAAAATGTCATTTTCCTGAGCACAGAAGCAAAGTTTTTGTGGAACAACAGCCAATATCTATTGATTTTAGGCATAAGGGATTGGGAAAATCCACTTTGTACCCAGGAACAATAATAAACTTAACCTGTTATATAGTGTAGTCTGTCTCCATCTGTCCGTCTGTCTGTCTGTCTGAGCAAAAGGTGGGTATGTGCAAAAAATGATTTTGCACTTGTAAAACCAAAGAAAAAGCACATGAAGTAAAATATTACTTCATCTTTGCAAGGAAAGTTTTGGTCATTCTTCTGTTCTTTAAAAAGACAAATGTGGTCATGAATGATGCTCTTTATCATTTTTTTGTTCCTCTCCACCCACTTATTTGTGTTTTTTCCCTGAGAGTAATTTCAGCTGAAATTGAAAGTGAAGTTGTGTGAAGTGATAATACACAAAACACCAAAATAAAGGAACAGAGCGACCACAGAAACCTTGGTGCGCGATGAGGTTTTGTTTCGTGGTGGCACATGTGTGAATGATCTGTTTAGGTTTGAATATCGTTAAACGTTTAATTATATAAAAGTCAGGACAAATATTAAACATTCAAGGTTTTAAAATGTTTTAGCACTTCATTGTGATGAAGTAAACTGTAGTGAAATCTTAGTGTTTGATTCTTTCCTTACTTTGTCAGCAACACCAGCCAGGGTGGGCAAAAGCTGTATCTTCTCAGCACTAAGAACCTGTTCTTGATCATGCACCACTTTTGAAGTCGCTCCATTCTCTTAGCAGTGTGTTTAGTATTGTTCAGGCACAGATGACCTGTGATGCCAGATTGTATGCAGTTGACCATGGCCTCCCTTATGCAGCACCTGATTAAATGTTCTGTCTTTGTCTTTCCGTCTTGCTTATCTTTTCTTCTTCTCGCCAGCTGTGTCCTCATGGCAGTGTAATTGCAGCACTACGTGGGTGTTCTGGGCCAAGTGTACTATAAGGTTGCGTTGAGGACCCTTGCGTGTGTGACCAAACAGGGGCTGGTGGAGTGCTTGTGTCATTGCCACTTGAAATAATTGCGGCTGACTCCGAGACGTAGCACATGAGCTGGCTGGCTCGACGAGGGGCTGTCATTGCCTCCTCTCTTTTCTTTGCAAGTCCTAATAAGAAGTCATGTTCACTCCATGGCCTCTTGGCCCTTGGAGAGGAGATGGGTATATACGGGTGGTGCTCCACCATTTGCGTCACCTGGATCCCAGCCTGAGAGGTTACAGTGACGTAGTATATCACAGAGAAAAGGTTCATTACACACTGACTGGCCTCATTGTTTGGTTAAAGGTGAGTCGGGGTAGAGAAGTTGTTCTGGGAAGAGGTTGTCGTCATTTTTCTGTAGTGCATTTCTGTGATTGAACTGGTAAATAAATTAATAAAAAAATTAAAAAACCATACATACATGGTACATAGCTGTAGACACATTCTCTCTCTGTCTCTCTCTCTCTTTCTCTCTCTCTCTCTCTCTTTCTCTGTCTCTCTTACTGTCTGTCTCACTCTGTCTGTCTCACTCTGTCTGTCTCACTCTGTCTGTCTCTCTGTCTCTCTCTTTCTCTCGCGCTGTCTCTCTCTCTCTCTCGCGCTGTCTCTCTCTCTCTCCTCTCTCTCTCTCTCTCTCTCTCTCTCTCTCTCTCTCTCTATCTGTCTGTCTGTCTGTCTGTATATCTGTATGTCT
>JBBPDA010025236.1:0-15495 GCA_037974385.1 Arnoldichthys spilopterus | reverse complement strand
GTGAGTTCACTTCACCTGATTTATGTGCTAGGAGTGAGTTCACTTCACCTGATTTATGTGCTAGGAGTGAGTTCACTTCACCTGATTTATGAGCTAGGGATGAGTTCACCTGATTTATGAGCAAGGGATGAGTTCACTTCACCTGATTTATGAGCTAGGGATGAGTTCACTTCACCTGATTTGTGTGGTGGGGAAGAGTTTACTTTAGCTGACCTTTGTGCTGGGGCTGGATTTACCACACCTGATTTGTGAGCCTCGGGTTGAGTTCACCTCACCAGATTTTTGTGTTGGGGTTGAGTTCCCTAAAACTGGCTTTTGTGCTAGGGATGAGATTTTTCCACATGATTTGGATTTATATGGAGGGGGTGAGTGTACTTCACCCGACCTGGGTGCTGGGGATGAGTTTACTGTAGCTGACTTGTGTGCTGGGGATGAGTTCACATCACCTGATTTGTGTGTTGGATATTAGTTCACTTCAGCTGACCTATGTGCTGGGGATGAGTTTACTTTAGCTGCCTTTTGTGCTGGGGATGAGTTTATTTCACCTGATTTGTGTGCTGGGGATGAGGTCACTTCACTTGACTTGTGTGTGTTGAGATGGCTGTCCTTGAGATGTACTCTGCATATTTTGTGGGCTTGACCTACAGATGCTTCAAATGAGCTTTAGATATCTTTGCTGGACCTCTGAGCAAGGTCTTCTGCGCTTTTGAAATATTTGGGTGATGTCACCAGAGTAGTGGGTAAATTGGGTGTTGCTTTCTTTTTCTTGCCAACCTCCTCAAGCATGGAGGCCTGTGCATTGTTGTCTGTTGGAAAAGAAGGCCAAGTCAAGTGCTCATCAAAGGTGTTTCCTCTTCATAATGTCTCAAAGCTTGCTTGGTAGAATGTGAAATCAGTGATTTCGATTTAATTTGAATTAATTTAAGTTTTCCGCTCCATTTCAAAGGCACAACCTTTGCCCTGGTGGTTTGCACTGCTATGTTTTTATGAGTGCACTGACATGTCAGTGGCGGTCGTTATGATGGGATTTGCTCCTACTGCATCTACAGGCTGTTGTAAAAGTAACAGCAGAGCAAAGTGCGCTGAAGACTTGCACATCCTCGGTTTTGATCCATTGTGATTACTGACAGATTATTTTGGCTTTTGATCATTTTAAAGACATTCATTCTCTTGGTGGTTGAAGTCCATGAAGCTTGGTTTCATGGTTTCGTAAGCTAGACTCAAACTGAACTGAGTAACCTTGGGTTCACCTGAACAGTAGGTGAATATGAACCAGTTGTTTACATTTTTGGACCAACCCACATGTATGTGGGGGGTAAAGTAGCAGTCATGCTGCAGACGTTGTCTTGGGGATAATGTTACAGCCTGCGTTTTGCCTTCCACAGGCAGCAGTGTGTGTGATTTTGGTATGAGGGATATGGAGGCTGTCACCTTACCTTGTTTGACCACCTTGACACACCTCCAGGTGTGGTTACCTAGGCTTCGTGACTCACCTGTTCAGCTTGGTATAAAGACAAGCTGGCCAACGCATGTGGAAGTCAGGTTTCAAAACATTCAGTTTCCATCCAAATTCACGTTTCACTACCTAAAGGTTCTAAAGAGAAATGCTTGTAGGCTCTGGAGTATGCAGGTAGTGTTGGCCTTGAAAAAGACGGTTCTTATGACGGTGTAGACCACAAAGGAAAAACCATCTTCATTTGGCTCATCTTCTGGGACTAGATTCTGCATATTTATGAACAAAGCCCTCGTTGGCTGTCTTTGTGCAGGGGGGCGGAGGGTGAGGGGGTGTGGCCCTTTTGTTGAAAATCTCAACAATAGTGAGGGCGGAACAATGTTTGCATGATCCAGTCAAATGGAACAACTAATTTAAAAAAATTTGATCTTCTAGAACGTTCGTAATTTTACTGCGACATCTAGTGGAAATATTTGAAATGCCCTTGCAGTTCAGAAAGTTCAATAAACGTTAGGAACTAGCACTGCGTCAGTTTCAGAATTCCTTGACAACACCTGTCTTTGGTTACCGTTCCATTTTACGTATAGTAGCACTGTTAAGGAATCATGTTCAACATCTACATCTATCTTACATATTTTGTACACAATGAGTTATTTGTAGCCTGTGCTTCTGTACAGACAGAGAAATCAATCGTATTAGAAATTTGTACTGAAAGAGACCATCTTTTCAGTGGTTTCTCTTCTTTGTAGCGTTTCTTCTGCCTTGGCGAATATTCTCTCACAGAACACACAGGTAGCAGGAATAGATAGAGAATTTTTTACTGGAAAAGATTAGGAACTGAGTGTTTGGTCCAGTAATCAAAGGGGTCACTTCCTTTTGGCCGCTATAGATCTGAGGTGATTTTGATGTCAGTATTTTCTTAAAAATCCTTTATTTAGCTTATTAAACCTGTTTAAGAATGTTGTGGTAGAAAGTGACTCTGTCACTGTGAACACACTCAAGTGCCACAATGAAATGTGACCTGCATCACCCATCACACATGCAGAGGTGGAGCAGCGGGCAGCTACCAACAGCCCGGGGAGCAGTGTAGTGGGACGGTACCTTGCTTACCTCAGTAGTGCCCGGGCCGGGACTCGAACCTGCGGCCTTCAGGTCCCAAAGACAGCGTCCTAACCACTAGGCCAGCACTGCCCACAACCGCAAGCGAATGATATTGATTGATACTGGTTTTATTTTCAATAAGAAGCGAACAGGTGTAACGTTGCAAAAACAGTTGGTGATGCAGTAAAACATGGTTTGGAAACAGTCAGATGATTTCTTCACGTTTTGATACAGACCTTAAAACAGCGGTTTGGAACAGAAGCATTACTATGGTTTCGAGTTTGCCATCACTACTCAACAATGGCTGTAGGAGAGCACAGTATAGGGAAGCATTGTTTGACAAACTTGTTTGCCCTAAAACACCAGGTACAGACACAAAATTCAGGAGCAGGTGGCAGACAAGCATGTCAGAAGCCTTGTATTTTGTGAATCTCTCTTAATATTACTGGTGACTAACCTATCCAACCAGTGAACACCACTGTAAACTCGCGATCTGTGCCATTGCATTCGCCGTTTTACTGTCTGCAGTCTGTAAGAAGTACATGTGGGTGCAAGGGTGAAAGTTTGAGCGCTGCCGGGTGGGCGTGTTTGTTTGAGCAGAAGGCGGGGCGCTTGCTCCATGCGGTGCACAATCGAGCAGCAAATCCAAACAGTCTGTACTGTCACATGTCTATTATTAGATATAATATTAAAGGATTACATTTTATTAAAGGAGAATATGCGAAAAAAAGCACATTTCACAGTTGCTCAGATGGTAAATATGGTAACAGGTGGTGATTGCGGCAATTGCGACTCTTTTTGGGACACCACACAAACATCATGAGGTCTCATGGGGGGAGAAATATGAGCTAACACAAAGTAATTGTCTCTCTCAGGCAGCAGTTCCGGACGCAGCAGCTCTGTCTATACTTGTCTGTCTGTGTTGGCTGCTGTAGTGTCTGCTCTGCCCAGCTCTGTCATCAGACTGTGTGTTCACCTGCGTCCCCGCCTCTGTTTAACTCTGACCACATCCAAATGAGCCCAGCCTCTGGTCGCTGATCACTATAGCAACCTGCCCTAGGACACTGTGCCTAGGCTGAGTGTAGCTTACGCAGCAGTCCCTGACCGCGACTCGACTTAGGCTCGTGTTATATGTTTCAGTGTCCGCACGGCATGGCCAAAGACCTCAGTTAACCCATGAGAAATTAGTGTAAAGTACAGCTGGAAGAGAAACATCATTTCGTATCTTCATCGAGGTGGGCAGCCTTTGGTCTTGAGGTTAGTTTTCAGTTTGTTTTCTGGAGACAGTTCTTCCTTTGGTTCTTCTCCAAATATAAAAGTCTCAGATGTAGAAAAACGGAGTATTCTTCTTTGTACTGCTCATGGGCACTCTTACCTTTCTTAACAGTTTGCTGTTTGGCTGCCAGTTTTTTTTTAATCAATTTTACAGTCATCTTAGTGTAGCCGTGTACATGTTAATGTCGTAGTTTTAAAATGTTTCTGATTTAGGATGACTAGATAGATGTTAGATTTTGTTTCCTGTCACTTTCTGTCACTTTCATATGGGCTTTGCATTATTACCTCCTGTAATCTAGAGGACCACATGACTTTAGTTAATGATAAATGGGAAATGCATTACAGCCACATGTCTTGGCTATGCTGCGCTCACTGTAGGTTAACTAGGCCCTTGGACATTAATCTCTTTAACCCAAATCTTACAGTAGACGACTTTTGTCCCTGCTCTCGACTACTAACTCATGCATGAACCAAGCGATTAAAAGTTGTGTGTGTAAAACACAGGTGGATGTATGAATGAAGGTATTTTGTTCAGGGCCTGATGCTGTGGACCGCTGCCCAGTCTCATTAGGTGGCCTCAGCTAAAGGAAACTTTGACCCATTTTATTAAGTCACAGTTTAGCCAAGGCCCTGGAGCTGTTGGTGTTGTTGGTGGTAGTGCTGTTGGTGTTGTTGGTGGTAGTGCTGTTGGTGCTGTTGTTGTTGATAGAACATTTACATTTTACATTTACATTTTACATCATACAACACTTTTGGTGCTGTTGGTGATACTGTTAGTGGTGCTGTTTTTAGTGGTGTGTTGGTGCTACTGTTGGTGGCATTGTAAGTGGTGGTGTTGCTGTTGGTGGTGTTGGTGCTATTGTTGGTGGTGTTGGTGCTATTGTTGTTTGTGGTGTTGTTGCGGTACTGTTCTTGGTGTTGTAATTTTTGCGCTGCTGGTGGTGGTGGTATTGGTTGCCATGCTGAAACCAGGCTTTAGGGAAGGTGGTTGTTTGTCTTTGATGATTTTTGGACGTCACAATTACTTCAACTAAATGTCTTATAAAAAAGTAATGAATAAAACTTGTCTTATCAAGTTTTCAAAACTTGATTATCTGGCAGTTTGTTCAATATGTTATAAAAATGGAGGGCATATTGCTGTCAATCAGGCTTTTTTGTGATGTTTGATGCATATGGCCAATACTGTGCTGAAATGAGGTTTGGGGCTTATACTGATCCTGATTTAAGGAAGCTAATGTTTTTGATAACCAGTAATATCATCTGATTATTCATCATGTATATGTACATATTATTAAGCAAAAACACCGTGCACCCCCACACCATCTCACAACCACACCACACATCATTGAGTGAAATGATGTAAGTCAGGACAGGAAGCTCTGACTTTTGAATCATTCAGATAGCAAAGCACAATACAGGGACTGGTTCTGTCTATCAGAATTTGCCCAGTGGTTCATTCATTATCTTTCATTTGGTCATGAGTCATGTTTTCTCAGGTTCACCCTCCCAACTGTGTTATTCCCTGTTGGAAGTCCTGTCAAATTGGTCTGTATAAGCACGGGACTCTGGGTGAAACTAAGCACACATCGATACCATATCAGCCTGCTTGGGCCTGGTCTGGTGTGCAGGAATTTTCTGAGATCAGCGTGTTATGTGCACTTTTCTAGCCGCTTTTATCACCACTGTATGTGGGAACCCTACTTGTGACCTCTTTCCTAGACATCCTGTCTCCTTGATTCTGCAACAATGACACCACGACCGATCTCTGGTTCCATTCATTTTAAAGACTTTCCTGCACTGGAAGCACATTTGAGAAGACTGTGAGCCACACATTGCTTGAAAAGCTTCAGATATAAAATTGTGTTCTGCTCTGTTAATGAACCAGGAACCCATGGAAAATGGTAAACAAAATGTCACATAGCACTGTCAGGTGGCTAACTCCTACCTAGCTATAGTAGCCAACTAGCTAATTTGGAAGTGTGCTAGCTAGAGTAGCCAACTGTTGTTAAACCCTGGACATTTGTTAGCTAGAGTGCTTGAGTATTTGTTAGCTGGATGTTTGTCAAAATAAACGTGAATGTTTGTTAACTAGAGTAGCTAATGGGCGGCACAGTGGTGCAGTGGTTAGTGCTGTCGCCTCACAGCGAGAAAGTCCTGGGTTCGAGGGGGTGCCTTTCTGTGCGGAGTTTGCAAGCTCTCCCCATGTTCGCGTGGATTTCCTACGGGTGCTCCTGTTTCCTCCCACTGTCCAAAGGCTGCAGTAGGTTGATTGGAAACGGAAAATGTGTGTATGAATGGTTGTCTGTCTATGTGTTGCCCTGTTGTCTATGTATGGATTGGTCTCCTGTCCTGGGTGTAACCCCACCTTAGAAAATGGATGGATGGATGGATGGATGGAGTAGCTAACTAGCTAATTTGGAAGTGTGTTACCTAGAGTAGCGAACTAGCCAATTTCAAGTCAAGTTTATTTGTATAGCGCTTTTTACAACTGAGGTTGTCACAAAGCAGCTTTACAGAAACCGGGTCCGAGCCCCCAAAGAGCAAGCCAAGGGCGACAGAGGCAAGGAAAAACTCCCTAGCAGTAGGAAGAAATCTTGGGAGGAACCAAGGCTCAAAAGGGGGAACCCATCCTCCTCTGGTTGCCACCGGAAGTGTGCTAGCTAGAGTAGCTAATTGTTTATCCCTGGACATTTGTTAACAAGAGTGGCTCAATGCAGCTAAACCTGGACATTTGTTAGCTAGAGTATTTGTTAGCTGGATGTTTGTCAAAATAAATGTGAATATTTTTATAACTACAGTAGCTAACTAGCTAATTTGGAAGTGTTACTTAGAGTAGCTAATTTAAAAGTGTGCTAGCTAGATGTGCTCTATCTCTACGCAAGAGAAGCACAAGGTCCTGTTCCATTTTATCAGGGTAGATGTATATATCAAAATAAAAGTATGTTAAAAATGATGAATAAATATTAAATTAATAAATGTAGATACTATCATCATGCTGTATTAGTATGTTTTCATGCCAAAAATATTGTGATAGTAGTGTGTGGATTTTATTTTGTCCCACCTCTATTTATTACCTTGATGCTGTGACGGTTGATGTTGACTCATTGATGCTTTACACTCCCAAACTAATGAGAGTACTAACTGTAGTCCAAACTACAGTCACTTAATATTGCTGGGTAGATGGGCGGAGCAAATGAAATTATGAGGAAATAAAATGTTCCAGAATTCTTATGCAATATGAACAGGTCTTAAATGTTAAAGACTGTATTCAAAACAACATTGCTTCGTCCTTATAAAAGTAATTCTGTTATAAAAAACATGCTATCATCTTTGTTATTATTTTCCCCCACTGCCCCTTGTATAATTGTTTTTGTATATTTGCTGTAGTTAAATAGGCTGATCAGCCGTGAAATTAAAATCATCTTATATTGCGTAGGTCCCCTTAATGATGCTGAAACAGCTCTGACTGTGGAGTATTCTAATACCTTTCTATCAGAGTCTGCATTCACTTTTTGTGCTACAGTAGCTATCCTGTAGGATCAGACCAGTCAGGCTAGCCATCACTTCACTCACATCAAGGATTCCTGGATATCTTAACCCTGTTGCCTGTCCAGCAGTTGACCTTTCTTGGATCACTTTTATCAAAGTGGCTCATATCGTCATGCCTGCCATGTTTCCTGCTTCTAACACTTCAGCTTCAAGAACTGACTGTTTACTTGCTGCCTCTGATGTCACACCCTTTGACATTTGTCACTGTAACAAGATAATCAATATAATTCACTTCACCTATCAGTGGTTTTAATGTTGTGGCTGCTTGCTGATTGCTGTACTTTACATTCATTTTCCTTCAGATTTCTTTCTGCTCTGCTACTTTTTGTCATGGCAATGCTTACAGTAAAATATCTGTAAAGTGTATTCATAATTACTAACTAATACAGAAAGTGTGTAGCCACATCATCTTATCCTGTACAATGCTTGATTGGTGGTCCTTATCTTGCAGAACCCTAGGCAAGTGGACTGATTACGGTTGGACCCTCATGGTAGATTATATGTAATATTATATCAATATTTCCTATGTAACAGACTATTTTGCTGAAACTTCCTTCTATTGTCATCCCACTGGAAACCGAACCCTCCTGAGCTTTGATGTTTATATTGTTAAACACACAGCAGTGGTCTAGTGTGTTTGATCAGTGTTGAAAGACCATTACTTTCCTATTAGACTGCCTCAAACTAGGCCTTGACAAATGGCTGTTTCCCAAGATGCGGTTGTTCATCCTAAGTGTGGCGTATGCTTTTGAAATGATCCACAATTTATTAACTTGCTTTACTAGTGGTGTCACACTGCTGTCGTGGCCATTTTTATTGATGTTAGAGTTTGCCCCTGAAAAAGATAGGCCTAAAGTTTGTCAATCTTTAAGCCCTGTAGAATGTGTGGAGTGAGCTCTGTAGTTAGGTATCAGACCCTGCTGTGCTGATGTCTGCAGAAACATGAGGAACTGAATGTCCATGAGATGCACACCACAAATGTCCCAGTAGAAAAGTGCAATCTTTTATTCATAATGTGATGTCATGAAGTAACCAGATCAAGATTAGACTCTTTGCGTCTCGGAGAAAGTGAAAAAGGTCTGTAGGATTCTTCACCTGACTGTGTGTTGCTAAGGTGTGGCTGGAATGGCTTTTAAATGATTTTCACTGCAACTTGTTTTGGCTGGTAAGGTCAATGCTGTCAGCTTGTACAATCCAAATTAAACGGGTATTTAAGCGTGAAGCTAAGTGCTGGAACACTGACGTGCCTTTTGAGGGAGCGTCTGGACAACTGCATTCCCCTGTCCTCCGTGTTCTGGTGACTGAAAGCTCCACCTGATTCCTGACCAGATGTTGGTGACTACAGTAAATCATGACTACAGCAAATCATGTTGGTGTCGGACTGCTGTTTAGATTGACTGATATTTCAAACTAATATATGATGTATTTCTCGTGCTTCAGATAAGCAGAATGTTCAGGGGTATTTTTAAATTTTCTTTTCTTTTTTTGAGAAAAAGCCCTTTCAAAAAAAAGGTTTAATTCAATTTACAAACCACTAAACATCATTTAAATTGATCCAATGAATAAAATAATTTTTGGGCAGCGGAGGTCGTGTGGTTCATTTCCGATGATGAGTACGGGGCTAAAAAGGCTAAAAACCTTAAATTGAAATCGCAATTTGAAAGAGTGCAGTTTTCAAGGGCTGCGGTTTTAATGATATGCTATAATATCTAATATTACTGACAAATTTTAATTAAAGCAGTTTATTTAATTTAATGTTGGTTAATAATAATACAGTTAAAAAATTGGTGGTCTGCCAAATGACAAAGTCATAAGCCTCACGTCCACAGAACTTTTTCTTTTGGTGAAAAACGTTAAAATGGTTAAAATTTGACGTAAGAAATTGGAATACTGGAAAAAAAAAAAGTCACAAATAGATATTTTCCCAAAATCGTCCATCTTTAATAGAGTAGTACAGTTACTGTACTAACCTGCAAAGTTTATAGTAGATGTACCTTTTGAAAAACGTTCATTGAGGTTTTGGTATTCAAGAGGAGCACTGTCATTTTGCCTGGAATGCCCTCTGAACCAGTCAGGTTCACATTACTGGTTCAGCAATAATGGGATGTTGTTTATTGTTGCAGTGTATAAAGACTAAACAATCTTTAGGGGAGTGTATGCAAATGTGATCTGGGCTATTTTGTTCATGTGAGCAGCTACAGGCTAATGTGAATGTCATGACCCCTGTAGTTGGGCAAATGGAATGTGAAAATGTGCCTCATTGCTCCTCTCTGAATGTTGTGGATAGACCGATGGTCATTCAGGTGGTGAGACGAGACAAGTGAGACCGGTAAATGTGTTTACAAATAGAAAACGGATCCGAGATAAGATCTGGGTGGAGTCTGAATAAATGAATGTGGCTTTTGAAATGTGAGAACATTCACATTACAGGTTGTGTGCGATATCACTAGTCCAGGGAGAAGCAGTGTGTGATAGCGGACCCCAAAGGCTACAGGAATTTGATGTACACAATCATTACCTGTCATGCCTAAATATATATTCTATTTTGCCATCTTCAGTTCACTGTTTGTTTATTAGGGCTGTAACACTTGGCATAAATTATAATTATATTATTTTAGTCTTGTATTCAGCGTGATTAATTATTACAGCAACGATAGGGAGTGTGGATGAAGATGTGCCTCACATAAAGGCATGATTCACCGCTTTTCTGACCTATACATTCCAAATATTTAGGCTTCCTGAAAGCGAATCATGCAAGACAGTTCAGCCACTAAAAGCTTAGAAATTCATATATTTATTCCCCATTCTCCATTGGCTTTGTTGGTAAAAACACCAACTTCCATGGTGCTCAGCAGTAGTTACTTAGCCACGCCCAACACTCTAAAGGGGCGTGGTTACCTCTGTGCATGTATAATCAGGCACAATTAATAAAAACGAGCACTATGAGTTTGTTTTGCAGGGCTTGAGAACTGTAAAACTTACAGTTTGTGTCATGACACAATGCAAAAGTAACAAGTTGGGGTAGGTGAGGAGCACGGTCTGCCATTATTTACCAAGTCACACCGAACATCACGGCAGCTGCAGGTTGTTGGAACTCAAAATGTCCAGATGATGCACTGAAATAGATGATGCTTATTGAAATGTGAAATATCCCCCCACCAACACCATAAACACTGCTTAAAAAAAATGACCGGCCAGAGCTGGAGCTGAACATATGATCTTGGATTGCTTTTTTTTCGACCAACCCCAGCTCCAGGTGAATGTTTCTGTGTGTTGTGAAGTTTTTTAGGCTGTTTTTTATACTCTTCCTTTAAGAATATGTAAATGATCTCTTTTCTGATTGGCTGCCCTGTATTTCAGCTCTCTCAAAAGGCAGCAAGGGGCTGAAAAACTCCTTAGAGCTTCATTCCAAATAGATGCCGCTAACCTGCTGTAGGCGGAATATGGAGATGTGTAAATGTGTTGGTTTTGTGACCTCACAAATCCTGTCGTTTGAAAACATTTTGCAGCTTAGCTTTCATACGTGGACTGTATGCATGGGGAAGTGACCATAACTTTAGAAACTAACAATATTTTAAGCCTTTATAGTTATAGAAATGTGATATGATTATATGGGCTCTTTAATATATTAACAGGCATCACATTATATAAACTTCACATTATATAAACTTTTAAAGGTTTATAGAGCCCGAAGCGCACACACTAGCTATAAGCCAACATAGTAATCATGAGATGATGATATAATTCATGATACACTGTAATACAGTAATATGTTGTCTTGCTGCATCCCTTCAATATGTTTATGCACAGTTTCATAGTACATGGAAGTCTTTTTGACCAGTAAAGTGTCTTCGATTCCATTGTGCATCAAATCTTTTTTTTTACTAGAAAGCATTTTGCTAGAAAGCATTGGGCCGTCTGCATTTGGACTCTCCAGACTGACTGACAGACTGTTTCATGAGTCTCTCACTTTCAGATCCATTTTTAGGCCTCTGCTTTTTAACAGATCACAATCAGACGATCACTCCAGATTTGCGAGGCCTCTGTTGAATGTGAGCTCATGAAGCTCTGTGCTTCTCTGTGTCCTTTGTCAGCCACTCCTTTGGTCTCATTGTCACCATGACATATCGCGGCCTTTTGTGTTCAGCCAACACAGTCTGTGGTCACGTGACTGCCTCGGCCAACACAAAGTCCTTGGTCACATGACCGCCTCACCGTGACAGTGAGTCCTCAGTGGTCTGCTGCAACAATCCGCGTTTGTGTGGCCGGGAAAGGGGAGTGGGCCCGAAGTGGCAGAGCTTACTGCCTTCTGAAAAAGCCTAGAACTTTTGCCCTGTTTTTCCTTTTAGGCCAGGTCAGTGCAGTACTTTAGGCCATACAACAGTGCTGTTAATACATCTTTTGATGCAGATGAAGCCTGTAGATGTCCTCTACTTCTGCAAAAAAGGTAGAATTATTGAGGGTCCCAGGAGAATGATCATGATGGTGGTATCATCCATATTTCAGAACTATGCAAATTGCATTAGCAAATTACACTTAGTCGGCCAGTGAGGTTCAGTGCTAAGAAACAAGGCCAAATCTGTTTGCGCCACTTATAGTGTTGGGTCTTTTGACATGTTTTCATAGGACACTTTTATATGACACTTTTTTTATATTGGGGTGGTGTAACAGTTGGGGAGTTGCCCCTTTTATCTGAAGGTTGCCGGTTCAAATCCCAGACCGGTAAAGGCATCACTGGGGTACCCATGAGTAAGGCACCGTCTCCAAGCACTGCTCCCTGGGTGCTGCCCATGTCAGTTGCCCCCTGCTCCTACACGGATGGGTTAGGATGCAATGGTTGCGTTTAATTGTGCTGTGCTGTGTTTACAATGACAAAATAATCACTTACTTTCACTAATTGCTGATTTTATGCCTCAGAGAATTAATTTGTCCTTCTTTTCCCATCTTCAGGTGTTGTTCTATTTGTGACATGGCCCAGAGGCCATCACCAGTTAAAGGGCCCGTCATGGAAAATGTATTTTCCTTTGGATTAATAATGTTTTTTATTAAATGTAAGATGTAAACACTGTTCAAGTCTCCACAGATCACTCACTCCTCATCCTTAATAGATCATGCATAAGAATAAATAGGAAAAACCGGCCCGAGATCAACATATTTCTTTATAACTGCCTATTTATTAGCAGCCGTTTAGCATCACCCATTCCCATTGAATTCAGCCCAGGCTTCTCTTTATGTAAGGCACAGTGCAGTAAGTAGCCAATGGGAATTAAAGAACCCATCAGTCTTAAAGATACAGTTGGATAAACAGCCTGTTTACGTGTAAGGGAGAATGGGGGGTTGGAAAACAGTAATGCAGAAATGGATTGTGAGTGTCTGGTATGTATAACCACAGAAGTGTCATAAGTGTTTGCTGTGAGTATTTGATTGCATTCACAAAAGCATTAATGAGGTCAGATACTGGGTCACAAACACCACCCAACCCATGTGTGATGAGCACAGCTGAACGAAGAGCAGAAAACACAATTTCACTGTTCCATATATCCAGTGCTTGAACTTGAACTTGCTGGGGGCCTTTATACGCCTCTAGCGGATGCTTGACATTGGTTATTGTGACCTTAGACACCTTTGCGGCAGATCGATATCTTTTCCTTTTATTCTGGCAATGCTTTTCTTGCTTTTTTTGTGTTTGTTGTGTGTGCTTTTTGTACACCTGTGTCAGTGAAGGTGTATAAATTAAGTGGCTAGTAATGAGGGATGTGTGAGTAAAATGAACATTTTTTTCCCAGATGTTTAGCAGTTTTTAAAGGAAAAACATCTGGTCATTATCGGTATAGGCAAACTACCAAGGTTTCAGTACTGGAAAAAGTAAAGTAATATACAGTTATAATATACTATTATAATGCTATGTTATACATTTTTATTACATTTATATTATTTATATTTCTTCTAATACTATATATTATTTATGATCATTATATTAATAAAAATTATTATTATAATCAACTGCAATAAATGCAGTTATTGAAATGCAAATGCAAAAAGAATATACAGTGATATTGGAATCATATCAGTTTTGGTGAATATTTGCTGAAAAAATTAGCACCATATTGGGGAAATATCAGCCTACATATCTCACATCAGTGTTTCTCCAATCTTTTTATATTATATTATTTTGTATTTATTGCTATTATTGCTGCAATGCCAAGGAGCTGAAACTAGAAATAGCATAATGACATTAGAATCATATTGGTAGCAGTAGCTATTTGCTGGGGAAAAAATCATATTGCCATCAACGCTGATGCGTTTATTACATTCTGGAAGAGCAGAAAGTTAGGTGCACTGAAGTGTTGTCCTAAAATACTAACATTCTGCATATATTTTTCTTATTTTACCTGTTTTTTTTAGTTTTATGCAGGTTCTAATCTAGGTAGATGTTTCTATTTCTGCATTTAAAATTGTACATGTGCATGAAAAACAGTGAATATCAGGATCAACCTACATATCCCACATTGGTGCATCGCTAGTAATAATACAATCACTGTCACAATGCTCTCATCTCAACCAACAAGATCCTGTATTTTTCCTTTATAACTACTATGCTTTAAAGTAAACTGTGTATAAAAGTTGGCTATTGAGCTTGAATTACTCTGAAACACTGTACCCCACAGGAACAAAAACACTGCCATCAGCAGGGGCAGCAAAGAACAAAGCGTTAGTGCTATTTCCTCCTTGACTTGTTGCCGGAATGGTTTGGATTCATCGATATCTGGTTTCAGATCTTAAACCATCTGTACCCAGTGCTTTAAATTGTTGGAAGATCAGTGAATCATGCTAATGACCACACATTGCTTTCTTCAGGGGCATCAGAGCATAGAAACAGCTAAATTAGGTCAGAGGATCACCAAACTGCTAGAGTGGGCATCACTTTGAACGTTCCTGGTGGTAATAATCTTTATACTGTAATGTTTGGTGAAGTTGGCTGTAGTTTCTGGCTGCACTGTTGTCTGCCTTTTTCACGCTGTCGCTTTAGTTCATTACACAAACGATGACGAATCGCTGGTATCAGCACATCACATTTTAATCCATTTGGAATGGAATTGCTCTCGAATGACTGCCAGCTACAAGTGAGATGGGATTGGGCTGGTTTAAATGATAATTGCATGGCTTTGTGTCATTATGCAGTGCAATATCCAGCAGCGTTGCAGTGTCATCTGAGGTCTGAGACTGGGAGGCCAAGATTTAGACTTTCCTGATGGAGTTTAGACCTAAATATAAAATAGCTTTTCCCTGTGAGGGTTCACAGCTGATGGTGAGAAAGTCACCGTAAATAAGAGTTTGTTCTTAATCACTTGCCCGTACCGTCCCACTACACTGCTCCCCGGGTTCTGTTAATGGCTACCTACTGCTCCACGTGTGCGCGTGTAATGGATTAAATGCAGAGGTCACGTTATCGTTGTTGTGCTGGAGAGTGTTCACAATGACAAATAGCCACTTTCACATTCACTTACAGGTGCACCACTTACATTGACATGCAGTGCAACACATTCATATTTTTTTCTTCTCAGTTTTATTATTGATAGATTGAATTTACAGTAATAACAATATGCTGATTAGTTTTTAATGTAAAGTAAAAAGTGAAGTTTCAGGTATTAGAGGAAACCCCCCATGCTAGAGAGGTGCAGCAGGCACAGCCAGGGAGCATTTTACTAAATGCCAGCTTCAGTAATAGTTTTCATATTGTCAGGATCACCAGCTTTTATGCATGAGCCACTCTGTTCACTCAGATGTCGCACCACGCATGCCCCCCCCCCCAAAAAAAGGAAATTGTCTAGCAACGTTAGGTGACTATTCCAGCAGAATTTAGCTACTTTCGTATATTTGCTAACTCTGACCAAGTCTCACTGGTGTTCCTAAATTTCTCCAAAAAATGGTTGCACAATGTGACTAAAGCCTAGTCTGCACAGGCATTCAAATCAAGCCACGTAGTTGTTTTGTATCAAGTATGAATTTAGTATGATTCACATCCGAGTTTGTTTATCTCTGTTTGGGCAGTGGTGGCCTAGTGGTTAGGACACTGCCTTTGAGACCTGAAGGTCTCAGGTTCGAGTCCCGGCCCG
>JBBPDA010025225.1:0-15496 GCA_037974385.1 Arnoldichthys spilopterus | reverse complement strand
GAGAGAGAGAGAGAGAGAGAGAGAAAGAATGAGAGAGAGAGAGAGAGAGAGAGAGAGAGAGAGAGAGAGAGAGAATGAGCATATCTATCATTTTTGCCCAACACATCTGAACAGCTGAATGTTTTATCCTCTTTGTAAAGTGTCTACAGGTAAAGGTGATTTTCTTGAGAAAAACCACATGGAAAAGCAGCCTTTACAATCATTTATTCAACCAAAGATCAATAGATATCATATTTGAAGTCAGTACACCCTTGGCCTCAGAAGCTTGTATTGCCTCCTTTAGCAGAAATAGCTTCTTGTAGGCAGTTTACATAATTGCCCACCAGTCCCTGCCATTGGCCTGCCAAAAATGTTGACCACTCTTCACTGCAAGATTCCTTTTATTGAGTTCAAGACATTTGAAAGTTTACTTGCATCTGCTGCCCTTTTCAAATCCCACAGAACATTTCATTAGGGTTCAACTTGTGGGCAGTTGTGGCCTAGTGGTTAGGACACTGCCTTTGAGACCTGAAGGTCTCAGGTTCGAGGCCCGGGCACTACTGAGGTACCCTTGAGCAATGAGGTACCGTCCCACTACACTGCTCCCCGGGCGCTGTTGATAGCTGCCTGCTGCCCCACATGTGCACTCTAATCGACAAATGGTTAGCACTTTAAGAGCTCCACTGAAGTCCCAACATGTCAGATTAACCACCACCATACAGTAATTAGGAGAGTAAGTGAGTGGTTATTTGTCATTGTGAACACACCACAGCACAGCACACAGTGCACCACAAAGAAATGTGACCTCTGCATTTATCCCATCTGTGTAGGAGCAGTGGGCGGCTGACATGGGCAGCACCCAGGGAGCAGTGCTTGGGGAAGGTTCCTTGC
Source organism: Arnoldichthys spilopterus (assembly GCA_037974385.1). NCBI lineage: Eukaryota > Metazoa > Chordata > Actinopteri > Characiformes > Lepidarchidae > Arnoldichthys > Arnoldichthys spilopterus. The sequence goes on along the minus strand of JBBPDA010025225.1, from coordinate 14,626 downwards.
TCACGTGAACCTCAGTGGTACAAGTGACAGTGGAATCAATCATTCATGTTTTGATTTACGGTGGATGGAACCAGTTCTATGTTTCCACTTTTCCACCAACATGGAACAGGTTCTGTTCTATTTGTGGACCAAATTTTGAACTGTTCAGAGCATTTTGACCAAAAAAAAAAAATTGGTTCAAAGATAAGTCGATTCCCAGCTGGAACCAAAAGAAGCCGTTTTTGCAGCATGAACTTGGTGACATGAATGGGTGTTATTTTACAATTTGTAGTGGGAGCAGCAATGGAAAATGACAAAATTCTAAATTACGCTTATTTAATGGGTGAAACAATAACAGATCAAAGGTCCTGGTACTAATGTTTGCTTCCATTCTGCAACATCCTCCATTGGCGATGTATCCTTGATTATAATGGCTCTGTGCAAAGCGAGTGGAAACGCAAGCTAGTTCACTGAATAGCACCAAGATAAAGAATACTGAACAGAACCAGTTCAAGAAACCGTTCTCTGTTTTCCACTCTATTTCTTCTTGTAGGTCCTAGATACATCACTGACTGTGAATGTGAGTCTAGTCTAACTAGAGGTGAGTCTCAGATGGCTTCAGTCTCCCCATACAGTGTGCTATGTAAGTTGAAATGTTGGCTTTTACACCCAAATAGTACTCAGTTTGCCCAGTGTGGAATTGTTCACGTCTAAACCACAAATAGCTGTTTATTAGACCTTTCATGCACCACTTAGGTGCAGGAGCCGATATTTTAATTTCTATGCAGTTCACTATCTATGGGTTGGGGTTTTCAGTTCAAGTCAAGTCAATTTTATTTCTACTGATGTCACAAAACATCTTTACCCTAATGAGCAAGCCAAAAGCAACAGAGGCGAAAAACCTTCAGAGGAACCAAGACTCCTCTGGCTGACACCAGATTGGAATGAGAAACTAGTTTCTAAAGGTGGCATCAGTTACAGCCTTTACCTTGGGGCTCCTGTTTCGGATAGTGGGTGGGTAACAAATAAAGCACACAGAGATGGTTCATGGTAGTCAAACTGGTCTAAGAAGAGATGAGCAGTAGGCATTAACGATGGATGATGTGGTTGAAAGTAAAAGCTGGCTGAAAACTCCAGAGACAGATCAAGCATTTGATCCATTTGAGATTCAACCCAGATTTCAACTGTTAGATATGGAAAAGAGTGACAGTTGCTTAACACCAGGGCTGTTTACTGCAAGAGTCACTGTAAAAATGAAACAAACTGGATAGATATTAATGTCTGTTAAAGGTCTTTAACATGCTTCATATGCCAGTGTTTAATCTAGAAAGACCACAATATGTCCATGCAAATGACTGTTAGCTTAGCACTAGCATACTACCAGAATCCTATAACAGAAATCCGCAAAAACCCTTTTTTTCTTTCTCCTTTCTGACATTTTTGAGTTTTGACATTGACTGTCATGGTTCCCCACTGCAGTACTGTGTATATAGTTCATGTGTGTATTGCGTATAGCCGCTCGCTTACTCTTCAACGTTGCTTTTGAAATTTCTTTTCAGTCCTGGAGTGGACTTTGAAAGTGACCATTGTCTGAGCGTTTAGTGCAGTTTAGAGCATCAGCTCAGTCTCAGTTTGCTAGAGTAGGTCCATTCAGCTGTGCATTAGAGCCTTCCATTAGATACATATGGTGTGTGATGGCCTGCTCTACTTTTGTCTGCTATTGACGGTAACGCTGTCTGTCTCTAGCCTGGATCCACACTCATTCCCCTCAACATCACACTACATACAGCTACAGCCTCAGGCAATGCGGACAGACTAATGGTGCATTTATACAGACTGCCTGTTCAAAAAAAGCTTCATATATCAACTGGACGTGTGTGTTTTGGAAAGAGTGATTTAAGGCTGATATAAGACATCCCAAACCCTCACCCCTGCTAGATAATAATAATAATAATAATAATAATAATAATAATAATAATAATAATAATAATAACTGTATTGTGAGGATCCAGTCTGGAGTTTCCACCAGCCTACCACATACCACACTGGATCCAAATCCTGTAGTCCATCCCAGCTCTTGGAAAAGCCAAGAGTTAGCAAAATCACCTGAGTTTTTTAACTATTTACACAGGAAGCAACCACTAATCTTTGTGAAGTATTGTCTTTGGTTTCTGACTATGTGCTTTGATCTTTTACTTGGATTTTGTTATTTGGATTAAAATGTTGTAAAGCGCTGTATTTGAGCCCATATTATTTTCTTGCATTTATTTATATAGCACCTCTTTCATGCATCTGAATGTCATTTAGCTTTAACTAAAGATGAAGTTTTGTAGATTCTATTACATAAAAGTGAGTGATTACACCACCAACCATTACACCACCAGTGACCCAAAAAGGCTCAGATTACATCTAACCCTAAACCCAAACCAACCTAAACCTAGTTCTAACCCTAAAGCTGTTGATACTCAACTTCGTTTCCATAGACAGAAACAAAGGAAGTATATGTAGACATTCTATAGGAGCCACTCAATAAAGTATCACCAAAGTATATTGTTATATGTAGTATAAAAATCCCCCACATAGGCAGGAATACACAGTGGCATGCATGTGCATGTGCCTGTGAGTGTCCAAGTGTGTTTGTTTCTTGCATATAAGCATGATTCTATTACCCTGATTATGCTAATTATAACCCTATATGGAATTGTTTACATTGTGATCTTAATTATACACACCCCATTGTTTGGGTTTAATGATGCATTATGCCAGTAGAGCTGACACCACACCCTGCCCTTCTTCAGATTCACTTTCTCTCACATGCTTTCATTATCAAGTCTTTTATTAGCCTAGACGTTTTCTACTCATAAGCCAGTGTGCAAACATAGCTGGTCAAACATGGCTGCCAAACTGAATCCTGTCAAAACCAAATTCTGCCAAACCAATCCTGGTTGCATGACTGGGTGTCAAGACCTTTTAACACTAAAATTGCTTTGTCTGAGAAAAACACAAAAATCATCATTACGGGCCTTTTTGAGGCAACACTGGCCACTCTGGACAGACTACACTTTGTCTCTTGGGCATGATCCAGTTCTGCAATGGGTATCATTCTGTATAAGAGCTGCAGTGTCAAAAAGACAGTTTAAAGGAACAGCTTCCCATTTCCCCCAGCCTAGTCAAATTACCAAGGGTTTGTTGTCTGAACTCTACTTCTTTATTTTGGCACCAGCGCTATGAGGCTAATCTAGGCTAATTAATGTAAGTTGTACAGATCAGCCATAACATTAACATCCCCTACCTAATACTGAGAAAGTCCAGCTCATGCAACCAAAACTTTGACTGTAGTGGACTGTGTGTTCACCCACAAGACCTGCTGTTTTGGAGATCCTCTGACTCTACTGCTAGTAATCACAATGAGGCCTTTGTCAAAGTGGTTTAAATGCTTACGCTTGCCCGTTTTTTTCTGCTTACAGCACATCGACATCAAGAACTGTATAATATATCCCACCCCCCTGACAGGTGCCACTGTAATGAAATAACTAAACAGTCAGTGTTATTCACTTTAACTGTCACTGGTGTTAATGTTATGGCTGATTGGTGTATAGCTCACCAACTATTATAATACAATTACTATAATCTTATTTAGGCATGTGTCTGATATTGATTTACTGGGCCCCAGGTTCATGCAGGCTCAAGTTGAGGCTAACTGTGTACCACCAGATTATTGCTAATGTGATCCAGTTTTCCTGACATCAAGTCCAGACAGAAAGACATGTCCAAGTTCTGTGGATGCACACTAATTATATCACCCACTTTTATCCAAGTAAATACAAGCGACTGAAATATTTATTTGTAACAATCAGACAACAATCAGACAACAGATGTGTCCTAATGCAGGAGCCTCATATAACAGATTAAGCAAATCAACAGAGAAATAATATACAGTGGTGCCTGAAAGTTGGTGAATTGTTCATATTTCTGTGTAAATCATCACCTAAAGCAAAAAGTCCAGCCTGATGAGCATCAACAACTTTTCCTGAGTTCCTGAGAAATCTGCTGTGTTCATGGCATGACACACTTCCACAAACTTCAAAGTGTCTTGGAGATCCCATTTAAGCCTGTAATACCTGACAGATCCCTGTTTTTTTTTAATTAACAGAGCACCCACTCAAACCTGATTGTCATCCAATTAATTGAAAATCAATGTCACCTTTAAATGATGTGCTATTTCTAGATGTTTGCATACTTTTGCTACTCTTAGACATTTAGTACTGGATTATTTTTTTCAAGTTTGTCTTATTTGTTAAACTAAGTTCTCTACATCTATTTTTGGGCTTGTGCAAAAATTGGATGAAGTGAAAATGACTATTTGTCATTGTGAACACACTCAAGCACCTCAACAAAATGCAACCTCTGCATTTAACCGATCACACGTGCAGCAGCTATCAAAAGTGCCTGGGGAGCAGTGAAGTGGGACGGTACCTTGCTCAGTGCCCGGGTCCAGACCTGTGACCTTCAGGTCTCAAAGGCAGCGTCTAAACCACTAGGCCACCACTGCCCACAATGATAATGGGTTGTATTTATACAAAATTCTAAAGGGCTCTAAATGTTTGGAGCTATAAAAATGGACAAAAATCCAAACAAAATTTAGGCTACTGCTTTTAGGTACTTTATAACATGTTTATAACAGTCATTTTTAACATAACAGTTATCGGTAACACCACTCGTTCCATGGAGGCATTTGTGTGTTTCGAATGTGTGAAGGTCAAAGCAGTTGTACAGAGCTCTGACTTTTCACATCTGAGTTAAACTGAATAAAGCATCGTACCACATCATATAGCACTGATCAGATCCTAGTTCCTAGCCAAGTTTGTTGTTTTTTCTAGTCAGAATTGTTTGATTCATCACAGCATAAATAAGATGAAATGTATTGTTTTGAGGGGAAATAGAAAGTCTTCAAACTCAAACTGGTCTGCTTATGTATATACGTGTCATCTATGAATGGCTGTTAAATACAATCTTAACACCTCACTGTCAGTGGCACAAGCCTCACACTCACCCTGGTTTCTAACACTGAATGATAATGTAAAGATAAAACTCCGTAAAGAAAGACAAAATATAGGCACAATACGAGCACAGGGATGGATAATTCTACTGTTTCTAGCTATGTGTGACACATTTGTCCATTTTTACAGGTAGCATCATGCCACACAATGTCAGAAACCACTTAAGTCAGCATGAGATTTAGGCATCCAGTTTGCATTAGGTCCCATTACCTAGCAATATTAGTTTTGTAGCTCTGGTGCAAAGCTACAGAATCAGACTCCAGACACGTCCTGGATGATTGACTGGATTTAGAAAGTAAATTAGCTTTTTTCTTTGTCAAACTATACCTTTCAGTGGCAGCTTATTTAGCCATGATGCATCATGTCTGACTCCAATATCAGGCCGTTTACATCTTGCACTGTTAAATCACTGATGCATTCTCCTGACTTGGAGTCCAGAGTGTCTTGCCCACCCCAGCCTGTCCTACAGCGCAAAGGGGATGTGAAATACGTCTCCCCATATTAATTAGTGCCATATGGCTGAGAGGTCAGTGCAACTCCAGGAAGGAATCACATGGGCATGTGTGTGCGTGCTGGGATCATGAGAGCATGTGCAGATTTATGCATTAACTCTTCACTTAATTGTGTTTCACATTAAAAGCACTCCACTTTAATTGCAGGCAAATAAAACACAATGAAATCCACCTCCCCCTTTCGCACATACACACACACACACACATAATCTCCTTACATAGGCAGTCATGTGCATGCTGTCATATTAAGACATACACTCACTTGCACATATTCCGTTTTTTACACACACACACAAGCTGGTTACAAGCTGATCTTTGCGAGTCTGAGTCAAGTCTCGAGTCTCTGGCGTGCAAGTCTCGAGTCTTTAATAGAGAAATGTAGCCTTGTGCAAAAGTCAACCTGTCAGCTTCAACAGGGCTTTAAATAAGGAGCCTTTTATCATTAAACACCTTCAGTCTGTAGGCTCCAGCGTGGTCCCAAGCATCAGCCCTATTATCAGGAGATCGCAGGTTCAGTCCTTGGCTGCAGCCCTATGCAGCCCTAAATTCAAGAGAGCACAGTTGGCTTAGCTCTCTCTGGGTGGCCCTCCCCCTCCCCCTCCCCCCATCCCTCAGCCCAATGCTAGCCATTAAAATATTGCTACCTCTGATCATGAAAGATGAACTATTGTTCCCAATGTCTGTATAAAGAGATGGATGGCAGGGCTCAATGCCCTTCCGTTCTCCAGAAACAAAGCCAAATTCATTCGCCATCCTGTCACATTTGAAACGAGACTTGCACAGTAAGGATGAGAGTGGAAGTCGGGGTACATCTACACATTATGTAGGACATTCTCTTCTTCCTCTCTCCCTTCACTGAACTTGCAGCATGTAATGTCAGCAGAGAGGCAGCAATACGTCATGGCTTTCAGAATGTTTACATTTAACCATGAATTGTGCACTTATATATGGACCTCTTATATTATGCATAGTTGGTACGTTGTCTATGTGTATGAAGTAATACTGAGGAGAGGAGGGGATGGATACTGGATTGCCTAAGCGGGGTCAGTGTGGGCTCGTCGCTTGGTGGCCCTGTGTTTGCCCCTCTGTCGTTTTCTTGCAGCCTCTTCCTGCCTTTACTAAATGAATATAACCATTATTTTTATAAAGGCTAATAGTACTGCTGTACCATAGTAATAGTTTTAACAGGTGAATATGGGTAAACAATAATATGTGAAGATACTATATTAGTATTATTATATATTTGCATTTAACCCATCACACGTTCTCAAATGGAGCAGTGGGCAGCTATCAGCAGCAGCCAAGGAGCAGTGTAGTGGGATGGTACTTTGCTCAAGGGTACCTCAGTGGTGCCTGGGTCAGGATTTGAACCTGCGGCCTTGTGGACAGTGGTGGCCTAGTGGTTAGGACGCTTTCTGTGGGACCTAAAGGTCTCAGGTTCAAGTCTCAGCCCGGGCACTACTGAGGTACCCTTGGGCAAGGTACCCTTGAGCAAGGTACCATCCCACTACACTGCTCCCCGGTCAGTGTTGATAGCTGCAGGCTGCTGGAGGTGTGCTGGGTTGAACGCAGAGGTCACATTTGTTGTGGTGCTTGAGTGTGTTCACAATGACAAATTGTCACTTTCACTTTCTGTTCACATGGGCAATGTCCTTGGCACCATTAGCATAGGGAAGACTAACAGTTCGAATAGTACACTGTAAATACAGTGTAGACAAGAAAGGTGGTGTGGAAAATTGGCAACTTTGTCACTGAAACACATATAGATGGGCGGAGTTACACATTATACTGCAGCCAGCCATTTGGGGGGTTAGACCTGTGTATGCTTTACATTTTAGACAGTTCATCTTTATATTTAGTCCAAATCCCAATGTATCAAGTTGCAGGTTTTTGCAGAGAAGGTTTTAAAAAGTAATGTTTGTTCTAAAAATGCTTGTTAGCAATTAAAAAAGAAAAACTCTGGGATGCAAAGTTGGTGGGAGGACATTTAGGCCATTAAATATAGAGATAAATGGAGACAGTACTATGAATAAGTTACAGTCATAAAATCATTTAGGATGAATGGTCCCTGAAACACGCTCATAATATCCAGCTCAGCAGCCTCTATGGCATGTGTATTTGGGCTAGAGCTTGAAATATTTGCCTGAGCCTGATGAGATCTGACTGCTCGTATAGGGTTATTTTCAGGGTTTGGACATAATTTCACAAACATTGGGTTTGAATTTTACGTTCTCACACACACACGTCTCACTTTTAACAGACTTTTTCACAGACATTAAGTTTCAGGGCCAAATATCAGGCCCAATTACAGCTCTAATTTGTGATATAGTGTATCTGTCCCCATGGATTCCCTTCCTTCTGCTCTGCCCCGTCCTCTCACGCTCTATCTATAGGCGCTTTAAAGCCCAGCTGTGCTTGCAGATTGTAAGCTGCATGTCTTCATGTCTGGAGGATGAGCTCCCTGTCTAAATATGGCCAATACACCAGTGAATTTCCCTTGGCCGTGTCTATGCGTGTGTGCATGCATGTGTGTGTGGAAGGAAGAGCGAATGTTGTGAATATGCTCAGAGAGGTGAGGCGGAAAGTGGCTTCAACAAGTCACACACACTCTACCTTTCTGACATCACTGAAAACACACACAGACACACGCCCGGCCGCCTGCTCCGAAAAGGTTAAGATAGCCGGTGAGCGTTAGACCTCACCGGGGTCACACACACACACCAACAGACACACAGACACACCAGTCCTCCTGCCTCCTCCTTCTGATGAAAACTCCCTCCGACAGGCGCATCAATAATCCAAAGCTCCAACGCCCTGCCTTCACTCCAGATCTGCTCAAACGGGGCCCGTGCAGCAGGCCGGAGGAGAGGGAGGGGAGGCCACTATAAAAAATGAACCACAAATCCCAAAGGGCAGCCTGCAATAAATGTCACTCCACATCAGGGGGAGCAGGTTCGTGGAGCGGACGCTGGCACCGGAGCGCAGAGGCGGCGGGACAAGGAGAGGTGGGTTGTCCTCATGTCAGACTAACCCCCCTGGAGCAGGACAGACAGTGTGGATGCAAGAGAAAAGGAAACATAGTCTCTGACCCTGGGTTCTACCGAACCGATCCATGTCAGTCGACTTCATCCAGGACATGGATGGGGCACAGGCGGGGCTGGAATAGACTGAAATAGCCTACTCAAGATTCTCCCCTTCAGATTCCACCGCAATGATTCAAATTCTCTTTCAGATTCAACTACTGCTCATTTCCTTTCGGACTGAAATACTTCGGATTCTTCTCTAGACTGAAATACTCCAGTTTCTTCTCCAGACTGAAATACTTCGGATTCTTCTCTAGCCTGAAATACTCCAGTTTCTCCTCCAGACTGAAATACTTCGGATTCTTCTCTAGACTGGAATACTTCTGATTCTTCTCTAGACTGGAATACTCCAGTTTCTCCTCCAGACTGAAATATTCCAGATTCTCCTCTAGACTGGAATACTTCTGATTCTTCTCTAGACTGGAATACTCCAGTTTCTCCTCCATACTGAAATATTCCATATTCTCCTCCAGACTGAAATACTTCTGATTCTTCTCTAGACTGAAATACTCCAGTTTCTCCTCCAGACTGAAATATTCCATATTCTCCTCCAGACTGAAATACTTCTGATTCTTCTCTAGACTGAAATACTCCAGTTTCTTCTCCAGACTGAAATACTTCGGATTCTTCTCTAGACTGAAATACTCCAGTTTTTCCTCCAGACTGAAATATTCCATATTCTCCTCTAGACTGAAATACTCCAGTTTCCTTCAGAATGAAATATTCCAAATTCTTCTCTAGACTGAAATATTCCAGATTCTCCTCCAGGCTGAAATATTCCATATTCTTCTCTACACTGAAATACTCCAGATTCTCCTTAGGATTTAAATAATCCAGATTCTACTCCAGATTTGAATTCTGTGGATTCTCCTCTAGATTGAAATGCTCCAGATTCTACTATAGATTTAAATAATCCTATAATAATAATAGTCCAGATTCTCTTTTAGGTTTAAATACCCCTGATTTTCAGCCAGATTTGAAGTTTTACACTGGTCACCTGTTTGTTTTCATACTGATTTTAAATTGCTTAGTTGACAAGGTCCTACATGGCCCTTCACCAGACTATCCCTCAGAAATGCTTTTGGTTTATTAACAACAGTTCCACAAAGCAGAGCAAAAACATTTGGCTCATTTGCCATTATGCTTAAAACCATTGGAGCATAAACTAAAATCCCATTTTTTTCAGTCTGGCTTTTAAGTAGTGCTTAAAAAATGTAGTGTCTTAGTACTGATACTCATTTTGATGATTATATATATATATTTTTTTTCAACATTTAATTTCTGTTCATTTTTTGCAATGTTAATTGCTGATCATATTTATTTTATTTCTTTTTTATTCTACTTCTTTAAAATAATTTTAAAAATAACATCTTTACTGTCTTATTCAATTGTGTGTATCTCTTAAATAAAACAGCATCTTATATATTTTTTTAAAGTCTTGTAAAGCACATCCAAGTGAAATTGGTTTGTTTGAAAGGTGAAATTTATTTTTCTTTTTTTGATTGATTGATTGAACAAAAACATAGTTGATGGAGCAACAACATGGATTGCATGCACATATTTGAACCACATAATGGTTTATTCTGTGCCGCCACATCTCACATATGTAAATCACACTGCTGAGACTTTAAACTTTAATCTTTAAGATGTGCTTGAGGCTTGTGCACCTATCGCAGCTGCCATTGTTAAATAAAGTCTCTCAGCAATGTGCCTTTGGAGATGCAAATTTACAACTGGATTTAAAAGATTTTAAAAGAAGATGGAGTACTAAACCAACTGCCTGAATCTGTAAAAAATGTACAAATTCTTTGGAAAGCTGCAGTAATGTTTTCCCTTCCTGACAGCCAGGAGCAGCACAACGTTTAATCAAACTGTCAAAAAGTTCAGGCTGAAATCCCCCAGCACGTCAAAAAAAAGCAATCTATAGCCACCCCTTTCAGCTGCATGCATGTGTTGGAAGGCCTCAATGGCACATTTGCATCCCACCAGGCAGGAACAGCACAACATTTCATTTTTCCCCACAACTTCTGCTCCAATAACCCTGACTGTGCAGAACCAAGGAATGTATGGTCATATGTGAAAAAGTTATGACATCACAACCACAGGGAATTCAAAATTGGCTTGTTTTAACAGCATGGTTTCCTTATATGCATTGTATTGACTGGGGTGTGAATGGTATGTATTGGGTTTTAAACAGTGGTTGCACATTACAGCATAAACTTTGATGTGGAAAAAGCCAGAGCAAATGGGATTTTCCAAGAGCCAGCTCTGATAGGACGCGAATAATGCCACAGCATTGTAGAAAGCTTTCTGAAACTGAACATCGCCTTCTGGTTGGGGAACAGATACAGGTACATAGAGTTATCAGGACAGAATAACAGTACACCAGGTCAGCTCTACCATGTCTGCAGGATATCTATACCAGGAGATGCAGGCCCAGGCAAATTAGGCAAATTCTTCAGGAGTCTTATGGCCAAAATAGAAAGATTCAATCCTCAGTTTATAGGACATCTTAACCAGGACATGCCACCCCAGCTGTTCTAACAGCACTCAGCACATAATTTTCTCTATGCACAATGTATGGTTATTGATTATATTTGAATAGTCTATTTTTCTGGAACATCCTTTTTCTAAATATTTCTGTACATTTACTGTTTCTTAATGTCTCTTTTCATTTAATTTGATTTTTAACTTCTATTTAAACTTACACCATTGTATGAACAGTCAGTCTACATTCCATTGCACATTTTACTTGTATAACTGTGTAAGTGACGAATAAAGTATCTTGAATGTTGAGAACTGTTGTCCAGTGAAAGAGCCCCTCCCTGCCCAGCATGCTGCCCCAGATCCAATGTAATTGATGGATTGATGACTCGCTGGACAGAAGAAATAAATTAGCGACGGCCACAGATCGCTATTAGGAATCAAAGTGTCGTAAACGTAGCTGAAATTGGTTGACAGCAGCAGGGCCCAAATTGAAACAAGATCTCCTCTGGCTTATGGCATTGATCAATATCTGTCGCTGCGGACTGTTTTCCTCGGAGAGCCGTTTCAATTATTCTGATGCCAGCTCAATTTTCATGTCATTATGGCGGTCTGGCAATCTGCAGAATCAGGTGTAGAGGGAGCGAGAGAGACAGAGAGAGAGAGAGAGAGCAAGAGATGAAAATAGTCTTATGGCTCCGCATTGACTCTGATGGAGGGATAGATGAACTACGTAGTAGGAGTATGTCCGTTGTCATGGCAGCGACATCTTGCTCGTTTCCGTGGGAACAGCGATTCGAATGCTCTCCGACTGAATCCTGTTGCGGCTCTACCACCCCCCCTCACACACACACACACAACATGCACCCCCCCCTCCTCCCCCCCAAGGCAGGAAGAAGAAGGAGGAGGAGAGAAGTCAAGTGAAAAAGAGAGAGAACGGCATGGAGAGAAATGTAACAGAATGGCGTCCAGTCACAACCAGCACTGCGTGTGCACCCTGGAAAAGGCAGAGCATGTGTTCTCTCTCTCTCTTTTTTTTTTTTTTTCCTCTATTACCTCACATGTTACTGATACACTTGTGAAGTGCCCTCTTCACATGCACAGCACTCGAAGTTCAAAGCGCCAGCCTGGGTAATTAAGCTGGCCTGCTGTGCTCAGTAGTCACCCAGCTGAAGATAACCCGCAGTTACGGCTTCAGGATTCTGTTGGCTCTAAATCCATGCTCCAATCATTTACACCTGCAAATGCCAAGCAACACTGATCAGCCTAATATTCTGGAGGTCCCCATTATGCTGCTAAAACTGTTCTGTCTGTTTTGCTCTGTGTTTTCTGACCCCTTTCTATCAGAGTTAGCATTCATGTTTTAAACCATGGTAGCTCTCCTGTGGGATTGGACCAGACAGGCTAACCTTCACTCCCCTCATGCATCAGCGAGTCTTAGGTGGTAGGTACTAATTTCGTCATACTTGGAACACTCCACAGTCCATTTCTCATTGGGGCAGTGGTGGTGTAATGGTTAGGGAATTGCCCCTGTGACTGTAGCCTGCAGAATTCAACAAACTAAGTTCTTTTTACACAGGATCACAGAGCTAGAAGCACATCTCCACTTATTCATATTCATATTCATTATTCTGCAGTCCCTCCCAGCAAGGCAGAGCGCAACCATCTTGGTTCACGGCGAGGCAGGGCACCATTTCATAAGGTGGCTTCTTAATTAATTCATAAATGAGCCGTACTTTATCTTACTTATCAGCCCTGTCACCCGTCACTGCAGTGAGTGGCCTTGGAAAGACAGCGTTCAAATGTGGCCATTGCTCCATATAACAAGAAATTCATACTGAAAGAATGAAGCAAGGCGCTAATTAATTAGCTAGGTAATTTAGCCCAGATGAGATTAAGTAGCGAGTTAAGAAAATTCCTTTATTGAGCAGTCCCTGCCCTTTAACTACAATCAAATTTACCTCGTCACACACTGTCCATGCTAGGACCAGAAACAGATGCTTAAAAGTGATTAGCAGCTAAATTAGCCTCTGTCTAAGTGGCCTGGGATGCCAGTGGGTAGAGGGGACAGAGTGTAAGTGAGAACTGGAGGGGTGGGGGACTGGTTGGGGGGTCATGGAAACATTTTTGGGCTTTGAGGAATGTGTGGGACCCACAAGAAAAGTCCTACACTAAAGCTGCTGTCAGGGTTTGGCCCTGACATATTTTACACAGTGCCTTTTAGAATAAAGTCCTAATCAAAACCAGCAAATGCCATTTTACTGAATGTTCCTAGAATGAAGCATTAAAAGCTGGTAAAAGTGAAACAGCAGTTTCTGTTTTTTATGCATCAAAACATTGGAACAACTTATAAGATTAATTTAGAAATATTTAGAAATATACATTAAAACACATATAAAACACGCTAGATGCTTAGATGCTTAGAACCATTTATTTTGCTCCATTCATTGTGAAATTTTGACACAATGTAAATGTCAGCAGTTGTTTGCAAATTCTGTAAAAATATTAAGGGAGATACGAGGTTTTGGTCTGACAACCATGATGTTAAAGGTTTTTATTACACTTACATGTGGCTTATATTGAGTTATGCCTTAATTTAGGGATTCAATAATATTATTGCTTTTATAATAATAATAATAATAATAATAATAATAATAATAATAATAATAATAATAATAGTACATTAAACAGAAAATATTTTTTATAATAAAGAAGTAATATAAATAGAAATACAAAAAAGAAAGAAACAAAGAAAAGAAAGTTAGAAAAGTAGTTCTAATAAAACTTTGAATGAAAATGCAAATGTAAAATCCAAAGAAACTCTAGAGAACATGTGGAGAAAAATGAAGAAAGCTGCTTCTGAAAGAACTGCTGGAGGATATTTGATGCTTGATGCTTGACGTATGTCTCATGAGAGGAACGTCTACAGTATGGGAGCGTCATCATGAAAAGCAGCACCTGTTCCCTTTTCAGCCCCTACCACTGGACCTAAGCTAATGCCTTTTTTTTACCCACTGCTCCTGTCCCTGCCCATCCTACACAAGCCCCCGTGCTCTGACTGGGTGAATAACATAGAAGGGCTGTGGATTAAAGTCATCTGCAAATAAAAGACCAGACCAGGACATGTTTTTCTGAACGAAACAGAGCCGCTGTGTAAGAACGAGCAGCACTGTTAACACTGCCATTAAAGTCATTACTTATAATGGACAGAGAGGTGGAGGGGGAATGGAGGAGAAAGAGAGAGAGAGAGACAGAGAGAGAGAGAGCATGTGAGAGAGAGAAAGAGAGAGAGAGGTTATGTGAGAGGTATGAGAGAAATAAAGGAAAATAAATGAGGAGATATTTCATCACAGTCCCTCAGGAGGAGAGAAGAAAGGTGCCAGACGTGTTTCATCCACAGAAAGGCCTGTCCCCTCTGCTCCCTCACTCTCGCTGTGTGTGTATGTGTGTGTGTGTGTGTGTGTGTGTGTGTGTGTGTGTGTGTGTGTGTGTGTGTGTGTGTGTGTGT
>JBBPDA010025185.1:0-15500 GCA_037974385.1 Arnoldichthys spilopterus | reverse complement strand
GATGGGTTAAATGCAGAGGTCACATTTCGTTGTGGTGCTTGAGTGTGTTCACAATGACAAATAGTCACTTTCACTCAAATAGTCACTTTCACATTTGTAAGTTCTATGATTGGTTAGAATTGGCTAAATTGAATAATACCATCTTCTACAAGATCAGCAGTGCAGAGACTAATATTGCAATAACGATTAAGAGAGAATATATTGAGCAACCCTACTCCGTATCCACTAATGGTTTGCAAGAATGCACAAATGGAGGTGGAGTGGTGAGCTGAAAGCTGCAGGGACAAACGTATAGGATATTATTAATCATCAGACAAACAAGAATTTTAAAAGGAGGGGATGTTACAGGTTCTACACAAAGTAATGAAGATGAGCAAAATTTACTGAAGAACTTATGAGTACACGTTAACAACGCACTGTACACATTACTCCTATGGCAATCTCTGAAAGCCAGAGTCTCAGTCGTGCACAAGATAAAAAGTACATTAGGATTCTGGGTATTCTGATTCTTCTGTGAGCCATAAAACACCTTCAAAACTGCCTTGCTTTCTGCGAACCACTAGTATTCACTCATATAAATAAGCAGTTAAACCATTTCTAGATATGTAAAAAGCTGTTCTGGCCTGCTCATGTAGAGTAGGTCTGAACGATATGGGTAAAATAACTGATTGCAATTAATACCAGTATTTTGATTTGAATTAAATCTGAATTTTTTACCAAAAGAAAGTCAATTGTTTGATCTTGAGGCTTGGGTGCTATATGTACTTTGGTAGACTACCAATTCTAAAGCTATGCATGATTAGATAACAATATTATTAAGCTCTCCCCATTAAAACCTGTCATTAACATTCAATCTTACTGCAAATAATTAAACTGGGGTGAACATTTAACCTTTTTTATATTGAAATTGCAGTTTGAAAGAGTGCAATTTTAGTTTTACGGTATAACATCTAACATTATTACCCAGTTTCAATGTGTGTGTGTGTGTGTGTGGGGGGGGGGTGTTTAATATTAATGTTGTGTAATAATGCAGAGCTTGTGAATTGTGTCTGGCACATTGTGAACAGCCCAAAAAAAATACTTTTTTGAAGTGAAAGTGACTATTTGTCATTGTGAACACACTCAAGCACCGCAACAAAATGTGACATCTGCATTTAACCCATCACACATGCACACGTGGAGCAGCAGGCAGCTACCAACAGCGCCCGGGGAGCAGTGAAGCGGGACGGTACCTTGCTCAAGAGTACCTCAGTAGTGCCAGGGCCGGGACTCGAACCTACGACCTTCAGTTCTCAAAGGCAGCGTCCTAACCACTAGGCCACCACTGCCCACTAAACATTTGATGAAGGTAACAACATTCAAATTGAAATCGAAAACCGGTGATAAAAATTGCATGTACACATTTTCCCCAAATCATTCAGTGAGTGTGTACCACTAATAAAATGCACTTTTAAACTTCTTGGAAGCGAAAGAGCGAAGTGTTTACAGTGCAACCCTGCAAAGTGACAGCCCTTCACATACAGCAACAGTCCTGGCTCCCACACACCTTAGTCTCCAAACCCATCAGTCCTCACAAAAGTGTGTTATGATGTACTAAAAACAACTTCTCGATATAAAAAATATAAGCTATAAAAGACATATGCTATAAAAAACACGCATGTTGTTTACAAACGCTAGTGTCAAGCGGGGCAATTACCAAAACAACACAAGCTGACCATTCGAAACTCGAATGTTTACTTACTAACACGAATGGCTTGCAAAGTTAGCACGACAAAAAACGTAAAGTATATGTCGAATTATATGTTGACTAAGAAAATAGATGTCTATGAATGCAAATGTCTATGAATGTGCTCGAAGCCACTTCTCCAGCTAGCATATCAGCTCGGCTGTCAGCGATAGCTTAGCTTAGCTTAGCCTATTAGCGAGCCGGCTCAGTGTGTACCGGACATTTCTAGCGCCAGCGTAAAACAGTGTTTGCCAGAAATGACTACATAAATGGACGTACGGATGCGTGGTGTGTCCGAAATGAATGCAGCTCTCTAACTGAGCCTTTAAGTGTTGACAAGCTTCGTCTCCTAAAGCAAACCGTGTACGACAGCGTCAGTGTCAAACGAAAGCTAACGGCTAATGCGTAGCGGTATAAAGGCAACTCAGCCACAGTATCGCTGAACAACACGCAGCGATGCAGAGTGTCATCGTACCAGATTGTTGCCACGCGATGATTACAAAATTGTATGATAAAAAAAAGTGCGGAGCGGCCATAATAACGCCCTCCTCCTCGCGTCGTGGTGCGCCCGCGATGCTCCAGTAAGGTGTCCGGGTTGCTCCCGCACGGCCGCCCGTTTCCCTCTCTTCCCCACCCCCCAGATTTACCTTCTTGTCAATTCGAACTGTAAAGACGTCCCGGTCGCGCAGCGGCTCTCGACTGAGCACCAGGCCGTGGTTGAACTCCTGGACAGGCTGGTTCCTCTGCGCGGTCCGGTTGGAATTGGACAGACCGATGAGCTTCCCGCTGCGCGGATGCAGCTCCGCCGCCATGATCGCGCTGGGGCGGCCCGGAGGGAAGGGCCGCGTTTACGACAGTAGAGAACAAGCAGCGGCAGGGAGGGTGAGCTGGTTGTCAAGGAGACCCATGAGCGGCGTAAACGTAAATAAATGTGTATGTCCTGTTAAAGTAAGTAATACAGTGAAAGCAATGTTTTTAGAAATAGTGACACACAGAATGCAGAGTACATCATTTATACTGTATGTGTAGAGCGTGAACACGACATTTCGCGCTAAAACCGCCATTTAATGTTATTTTATAGGTTGTTTAATGCAACCCTGATCTTCTGCTTCATTTGTGGGAAGGAAATTTTTTGTATTGCTTACTCAGTCAGGCTTTTTTAAACGACCGTATTTTTTTCTGTGTTAAAGGATCGAATCCAAGTGAAGGTTTTAGTTTTTTTTTTGTTAAATCTAGTTCAGTTAGCTAGTTGAAAACTCCATTCTAATCGAACACAAATATCCTCATCTTTCAAATCTCATTTCAAGTCCCTAGTCCTTTTTAAAAATATCACTTTAAAATCCTCTCACATGGCATTGCTATATGGAGGAAGTGAAAGTGACTATTTGTCATTGTGAACACACTCAAGCACCACAACAAAATGTGACCTCTGCATTTAACCCATCACACATCACACATGGGGCAGCAGGCAGCTACCAACAACGCCCAAGGAGCAGTGTAGCGGGACGGTACCTTGCTCAAGGGTACCTCAGTAGCGCCCAGGCCAGGACTCAAACCTGCAACTTTTAGGTCCCAAAGGGGGTGTCCTAACCACTAGGCCACCACTGCCCACTGGAAGCAAGTATGTTTACTACAGATGCAGTGATGCTTATATTATTCATTTTGTACAGATAGATAATCCCTTTAAAGGAGAGAGTTTTTCCTTAAAGCAAGAGAAAGTGACTATTTGACGTTGTGAACACACCCTATCACATAAAATCCATCACAACAAAATATCACCTTTGCATTTAACAGATCCACAACAACCCTTGTTCTACCAAAGAACGGTTAAAGAAGTTATTGCTTTGGAATTGCCAGGTCAATGTCCAGACCTTCACCCAATAGAAATGTTCTGGAACAGTAGAGCTGTTTTGTACAGAGGATGGCAAAGGTTCACTTACTTCTGAACCTGATTGGGCATTATCAGGAGGGGGGTCCATCATTGTCCACAACAAAGATTAACACAGTGAGATGTTCAGTAAATACCAGTTTAATTCTATATGTACTGTAAAGTTGAATGTCATCTTTTTGTTGAGTTGAACCCAATGCATCTCAAGAAAATGGCAACAAAAAGGCCTAAGAATGGCATACTTGAAGCATCAGATTAGAAAAGCAGATCTTGAACTTTACACTGGTTAGAGGTGGGTGCATTGTAATGGGAATTATGTTCAACATAAACATTATTATGAATATTGCTGTGAGTGGTGATACTATAATCTGCGAAGCAAATGAGGTCTCTGACAGTTCTTCCCTCTACAGGGTGGATGTGATGGTCACCCTCAGGGTCTTTACTTTGTACAGCGGGGTGTTGGTCTCCTCTAATAGTGTTAGTATTATGGAGAACAACACATGCCACAATAATTTCACATGCTCTGTCCGGGGGTTGCCCTGGGTTTAGACTCTGGATCCTGATTTGGGCATGCTTATTGTTATTTCAGCCCAGGCTCTAGTCCTTCAGGGGGCCTGGCTCAGGGTCAGGGTAAGGTGTCCACATAGAGGGCTTGCATAGGTGCCCTCTGTTACCAAGCAGGTGGCTATTAAACTCTCCTGTGAATATATAGTGGTTACATTTTAGGGTGTTAAAAGAAGGAGACAATAATGTTATTTGTACAAAGCTTTACTTTCCATCTGTTGCTTAGAGTACACTCACAATATGTTCTTGAGTCATGGATAGAGCTGGGCCACTTGCCTTCAACAGTCATGATCAAGGGCCCTGGATCACATATTATCTTGACACTGCAGAAAATGACATATATTAGTCGGAGTATATTGAGATGTACACTGATAAGCCATAACATTATGATCACAGACATAAAGTGAATAGCATTAATTATGTTGTTATTTCATTACAATGACACCTGTCAGGGAGATGGGATATATTAGGCAGCAAGTAAACAGTCAGTTCTTGAAATTGATATACTGGAAGCAGGAACAAATGAGCCAATTTGACAAGGGCCTCAGACGGGCCAGACCCTAAGAAGAGCTCCTGTTGCACAAAATGTTAATGCTGACTCTGAATGAAAAGTGTCAGAGCACATAGTGCAACACAGTCTGTCAGAGCCGTTTTGGCTGCATCATAGGAACCTACACAGTATTAGGCAGGTGGTCATAATGTTATGGCTGAGTGGTGTATAGTCTCTGTAATTGTAAGACAGTAGTCATACCTGCACATCAATGCTGTGGGCAGACTTCCTGTTCTCATAAGGCCTCATTCACCAAGCATTCTTAGGAAGAAATTTCTTCTTTAAACCTGCTTCCTGATAAATGTTTATAACTCTGCCAGCCCTATCATTGGGCTAAGAGCCATAAAGGCTAAGCTAACTTAAATGGTTGTTACCACAAAGCACCAGTAATGTCCTCATTTAGCATCAGTTGTTTTGACAGCTCTGTGATACCAGAATAATAAAGAATTTGATATGAAGGTTGTTTTTTTTCATGCCACTCTTTCTGTGCTGCTTGTGTAAGCATAAGATTTCAGGAGCTTTCTCATGACTCCTGAATTTGATGCCAAATTAAGACGCTTTTGTACAAGTTCACTACCTGACAAGGTTTTTTTTTTTTTTACTGTTTTGCACAGTGGCAGTATCGTAGCCAATGAGGTTTATCCAAGGCGCGATTATTGGAGGTTGAAAACTTTGCCCAATACCCCGCCGTGATGACTTAGTCGGCTCTGGCAATTAGTGGGCAGTGGTGACCTAGTGGTTAGGACACTGCCTTTGGGGCACTACTAAGGTACCCTTGAGCAAGGTACCGTCCCACTACACTGCTCCCCGGGTGCTGTTGGTAGCCGCTCGCTGCTCCATGTGAGCACGTGTGATGGGTTAAATGCAGAGGTCACATTTTGTTTTGGTGTTTTAATATTTCATAATAATTGTAAAACAATGTTAATGAACAGGCACAGTCTGGGTTTTATTTGTTTGTGTTTATCTTGGGGAGTTCTGCTTCTGGCATCAAAAATGGTATCAAATATTAATAGTTATTTTTGGTACTGAACCTGAACATTTAAGTATCATGACAATAAAAAATTGTCTCCTGTAAATATTATTTCAGGTTTTTGTTAGATTTTTTACTGATCAAAACTGAATACAAATGAACAACATTTTAAGTGCATATGTGGAAAAAGTGTGCACTTCTGTTTTGATCAGAATATGAACATGCGAGTGATGTCTGCTAGTGCTCGAAGTGGGATATCATCCAGGACCCTGAAATGTTCAGAAATGACCTCGTCTCCAGGAGGTGTGGTATTATTACTCTAATGGTAAGGCTAGATAAATACTGCATCACGCCTTATTTTACTATTTACGGTCATTTTACGTTCCGTTTGTCCTTTTAGGCAAATAACCCTTAAAAATAGGCTAAAACAGATCTGGAAGCTGATAGAAAGATTGTTTACTTAACAATTATTCTCCTATCCCGAACTATTTTTCCCAGATATGTTAAACATTCATGTATAATTCACTTAATAACCTTTGGACGTGATAAGCTGAATTGTTATTAATACATGATTAATTAATTAAAGGAGGATTAGTTTTGTGTTTAGCTTTAACAAGTTCTACTTAAAACAAAAATCATTAATATTCTGATAAAAGTGTTGACTACCAATATTATGAAACAATATTATGCAACGTTTACCCTTATAGTAATATATATTTAGGCACACAAATGAACTAACTAATGACAAACGGTGTGCTAGCGGCTAAAAGATTAGCACGGGGTAATGCTGAACATGCCCACTAGGTGGCGACCGATCACGTAGATTCACTCCCGCGGTTCCCCTCTACCTATTGTTGCAAACTTGAATAACAACAGCGACACATTTAACGTGTAAGCATTTTATATTGTGCCTTCTTTATTTACGTTGATATGCCCTTCATGGAATGTGTTAGAAAACATTTTTTTAATGTTGTCTTTCTAACACCAATGGGCTGATTAGGACTAATCTGGACTACAAATGGTGAGTCACTTTTGGCACTACTCTGATGGGTTAAATCCACTACTTCAAGGGTAGATTTCATCCATGTCTGGGATATTGCCCATAAATGTCCAAAAGTTTGTACACCTGCTCATCCAGCTTTTCTTCTGAATTCAAGGGTGTTCAGAGGCAGTTTGTCTCCCCCTTTGCTGCAAGTAAGAGCCTCTTCTTGAAAGGGTTTACATTAGATGCTGGGGCGTTGCAGTGAGGAATTGATGGCGTTCAGTGGCAAGAGTTTCAGGTATTGGTAAAATAAATCCTGTATCACAGACACTATTCCAGCTTATCCCAAAAGTACTGGACATTGTAGGTGCTCCATCATTACAGAGAATGCAGTTCCTCTTCTTTACAGCCCAGTGCTGGGGTGTTTCAT
Organism: Arnoldichthys spilopterus; assembly: GCA_037974385.1. Lineage (NCBI taxonomy): Eukaryota > Metazoa > Chordata > Actinopteri > Characiformes > Lepidarchidae > Arnoldichthys > Arnoldichthys spilopterus. The sequence goes on along the minus strand of JBBPDA010025185.1, from coordinate 8,390 downwards.
GTGCCTCTACCTGAGGCTTGCCACTGGGCAAAGTGACCTTAGTCTCAATTGGCAATAGTTGTATACAGAGGTTATGTAAACTTTGTGTGTGTGTTGAGTTCTGTAATTGTTGGGTTTGTCTGGATACTTTTTGATTATATGGTGTACTTCTGCTTGCGTGGTCTGAACAGTAAGGTTGTAAAGGTTGTTTCTCAGTCCTTAACAGCCAACTATCATGCAGCCCTTTGTGAGCCGTATGTAGTATGAATGCAGCCAAATATAGAACAAGGACAACACAGACCAGCAGTTTGGGGGTAGGGGGTAGGTGTGTGTGTGTGTTTGTGTGTGTGTGTGAAGCAATGAAGATTGCTCTGATGGACCAATAACTATAAATGACAATGAAATTATTCCCATGCATTAGTTCTTTTTTGACAGTTGCAGTTTTAAATGTGACACGGCTGGTTGTTGTTAAGTCATTGGTTAAATAGGCCTACCTATTACAACAGACAGTTCAGTTGACTGAGTTAAATGAGTAGGCAGATTAAAAGAACTAAACATGCTATGATGAAGGCTATGTACTAGCTTAAAGTGACTTCATTCATTGCTTTTGCAGGACAACTATAGGATGAAACAGATGCATGCTTGAAGAAAGCTTGATCAAGATGGATGTCTTCTCCTGCAATGAGGATCCTCTCCAAACAGCCCTGGAGGTGATGTGAACTCTTTGAAGACTCCTTGGTCTCATCTGGGAAAGAGTTTAAAACTGAGCGGTGTTGTCAATTTAAGTCTATTTACTCTTTCACATACTCTGGAATATTACTGAGCATTTAGTGATGCAGATACACGATTGGTTACCAGTGCATAGTAATAGGTAGGCTAAACACTTGTAAATATTGAACGCATATTGTTTTAAAATATAAGAGACTTCAAAACTACAATGATTTTATGGCAAACAACACTAACATGACCAATTTACCTGGGACTCCACCAAATGCTAAGAGCATCCCTTCTCTCCACCTTGAGAGGATGTCCAAGCTTTCATCCTCTAACACTGTATTTCCATTAAGAATCAGGGAATGCTTTAGTATGGTCAAAGTCAGCTTGGTGGGTTCAAGAGTGTTGACGGAGCCAGATCCTTCTTTCAGCTCCATAGTGAGGTCCTATAATGGCAAGTGTTATCAGTTTTTTCTTTCATATGATCATTCTTAAAGTAGCCCTGCAGAACTTTACCTCTTTCAAAGCCTGTTTACAGAGACAACAGAAACCTTTATAAAATAAGTCATGGTATATATACATGTAAAACTTTAATTAGATCCAAATACAAAATTATAAAGTGTATTTATAGAGTTGATAAAACTGTATTTAAGTTGGAGGGTTATTCCACTTAAATTACATGTGATCTGTTGTTTCTATATTATCACATCTTCTTAAAAAATCTCAGCTTTTTGAACATGCAGCACTGTCAAGCTCAAGCAAAACTACAAGCAAAAAAACATTAATCCATCCATCCATCCATCCATCCATCTATCCATCCATTATCTAAACTGCTTCTTCCTTTTTCCGGGTCACGGGGAAGCTGGAGCCAATCCCAGCTGACTGCGGGCCTAAGGCAGGGTACACCCAGGACAGGAGGCCAACCAATCGCAGGGCAACACATAGACAGACAATCATTCACACCCACATTCACACCTGTGGCCAATTTTAGAGTATCCAATCAACCTATCACTCCGCACAGAAAGCCACCATGGCTGCCCCGGGGATCGAACCCTGTGAGGTGACCACCACCACCATGCACCAAGCCCGCTGCAAATTAACATTTTATATTTAATTTAAAGAGTCTGTAATTTACCAGAGTCTGTTGTTTACCAGTCAAATGCACCACATTAGTAGTTTCTATGTGAAGCAGCAGACATGTATGTCCAATTTTTTTTTTGTTTATTTTGTTTACCTATTAATTGTGCCACAAGAAAGTCAAGTGCATTGTAATTACTATTGCCAACATGCTGCATCAGCTAGAAGGCTTAGAAAACTGGCAGCTACTGCACTTAGCAAATAACAAATATGCACAATAAAGCGGGTTCTGCCCTGCAGTATTCAATTTAGGTCATTTATCTTTTTTTGTCTAAGTTGTATTGAGGGGTTTAGGGAGGGTATTAAAATGAAAAATAAATGGCCATACTTAATTACACATGCACACATGTACGTCTGTAACATAACAATGATAAAAAAAAAACTAATTAATTATCGTAGTTGCTAAAACTAGCCTTGGGGATTTACATTTCAAATTTACGCAACATTTTAAGGAAAAAGATTCTCAAGTGATCATTTGCTGACTCCATACCTTGTTTTCTTTGTGTCCTTCAAAGTCTGACAGGACATACTCAAAACCTGGGCTTTGAAGACTAAGTAATGTCCCATGCCAAGATCCATAGACCTCGATTGTGATTCCTTTCTCTTCCGTCTCCATTCCAGGAAGAGCTGTGTTAATATATGAACCATTGACAGCATTGCGTTTTCAGTAAACATGGCATTCAAGTCTTACAGATTTAAATTTGAGTTATTATAGGAATTCACAATTTTTGATCCCCTGTGAGCTCAGTAAAGGTTCTGTTGGCTGGAAATGAACTGCAAAAACTATTTAGAATGGGGCTTTCCAGTCTCAGTCTTGGAGACCCCACAATATGCAGTAAGCATACTTGGGTCAACTCAATGACTAATTAACAATTATACTCATATGCTGAACCTGGTTGGTAAATCATGGGGTCCCCAGTGGAACCTCTAGTTTAGTGTAAGTCTAAACATCAACATGGTAAAGTGGCCCATTGCTGTAGTGTCTTTAAAACTTATAAATAAAAACTTAAAAATAAGAACTTATAAAAAACTGTTAACTAATCATTACTAGCTATGAACAGATGATAACTTAATCAGGATTTATATATTTATATTTACAACTTTTTCTATCTATTAACATCACACTCCCTCATTAGTAAATATATGTTAAAGCTGTGTTTCCTATTTATAGACCTTTTTTTACTGCAGCTAAAGTAAATTTAAACTACTCATAATTAGATAATGTTTCTGAAATAAACTTAAGATGTGGATGCCATGTGACTTTTCCAAAATGAAACCTAAAGAATATGATGTTGTAGGTTCTGAACCCCCAGATGATGCTGAGAATGTATCACAGATTTAAAAACCTCAGAGCTAAGACTGCGTAGGGTATCACAGTCGAGCTGAGAAAGAGAAACTGCTAAATTAATGCAGAGCTGCAGTTTTGGCAAAGTCACATGGCAGACACTTCTCATGTTTATTTTCCATGTAACAATGTCATTTGGAGTTGATGTGCTTTGGATTCATTAAGGTGATTCTCAGCTTACAAACCTTGAAACATTTAACTATTACAAACAGTTTCAATATATTTTAGCTGTTGTGACTGTAAAAATGTAAAAATTACTATAAATAAAGAAGTTATTTTAGACACATCTGTTAACACAAAGGTTATATTAATCACATATGCATATCAGTCGAAACATAAAGCTTTGTCATTATTACAAAGCTAGTTGAGTTACAGTTCATTATATTGCTTTGATGATTTGTATGGATGCACAATGATCCTTTTTTAAACTGACAAATGTACAAAAGAAAAGCTTTTCAGTATTTTTACCGAGCAACTTAACTGTATTTTTTAAATATACAGCAATTTAGAATTTGATTGCTTGCCAACCTTGCCCTTTATGCACTAAGATGTGTCTGAATTCTCTGAATGTTTTAACAATATTATGTACTACAGATGTTGTGAAAGACTAAAATTCACAAATTTAGAATTTGAGGCTCCAACACACTCAACAAAAGTTGGGACAGAGGCATGTTACCATTGTGTTACATCACTGTTCTTTTTGAACTGACTAGCAATTCTCTTATAACTTTTGGCACAAAAGGGTGAGTCACAAACCATCTTTGCTGGGAAATCCGTTTATGAATTCTACTTTTTATACTAATTGTAGCCATGATACCTCACCTGCTTCCAATTAGACTGCTTCATGTGGAGTCTACTATTCAATATACAATATTACTGAATATTCTGTGCACTTTTTTAAATCTTGTTTCATCTCTGTCCCAACTTTTGCTGAGCATGTTGCAGCCATCAAATCCTAAATTGGTGTGTATTTACAAAATACAGTTAAGTTGGTTAGTAAAACTATTGAAAACCCTTTCTTCGTTCGTTTGTCAGTTAAATACAGGCTCCCGTGAATTAACTTATCACAGATTTTTGTTTTTATTGCATTTTGGAAAATATCCCAGCTTTACTGGTACGGGTTTTGTATATTGCTTCTCCTTGTGCCCATACAAAAATACTGCACAGCTCTTATTACCTACCCGATGTATTGAACACAGCTAATCCTGTCCCAGGAAAGTAGCTGCCTCTCTTGATCTCAGAGAAGCAAGGTCGGAGCTCCCAGCTTGGGTCTGTGTCCCAGACAGTGCTGAGGTTTAACCACTGCCCTCCTCTTATACATCCATCCATCTCAGGCTTAAACTGAAAGAGCAAGAGTGAGTGAGCCTTTGCAAAGGCAAGACACTAACAGAAATCCCCATCTTCAGCCATCTTTCACGAAGAGGGATTAGTAAGAAGAGTGTAAAGGAGTAGTAAATGACACAAGTGGAACTGACTGGATGCAATAGCCTCTTTTCATCCACCAGCATCCCCCCAAGACCCAGTCGTATTTTTCCTTTTAGCATGTCATCTGTCTGCTCCGAATGTAGACCAACTATCAGCTCCACCTTATCGTTGACTTCCAGAATCACATACTTGCCCTCACTTCGCAACTCCAACTGTCAAATACCAACACAGAAAAAAAAAACATTAGAAAATCAAAACTTTTGTCCAATGTGTTACATTGAAAATACTTTTTACTCTTAAACATTAAAACAGAAGGTAATTGAACTCTGGTTAATGCATATTTTTCATAATACATTTTTATTTATATAAATTAATACTTAATACATATTTAACTCTGATCATTAGCCCGTACAATTACAGACAGTGAGTAATTGTCATTATGGTTACACTAAGTTTTGCTATATGGGTAATAGTCCTAAGAATTATTGCACTTTCAATTCCTTTAATGAAAGCTTTTAGTTAACTGGTAATCAGTTTATTGTACTTTGGTGTTTTCATACTAGAAAATGCTTACACTCTGCCTGTGCCAAGACTCTTCTAAAATATTAGAGGAGATGAGAGAATTTATGGCAATAATCCTTTTGGACATTCCACTTCTAGTTTTGAGTGTGGAAAGTTCTTTTCTTCATTGCCATTCTTATTTTTATACCAAATACACCCTTTTTTGTCAAAAAATTAAGGTATTAGTCTCATGCTACGCTAATTAACCACTTTCCAGTCAAATGTAGCCATATTTAGAAATCCCAACAACCTTTTGAAATGTTTAAGATGTCTTAAAGCTTAATAAAACATATGGGAAAACTTCAGTTTCACTGTATTCATAACAAAAATAACTGTAGCATGTTTTGATGCTTTGATGATCTGAATTGGATTATTACCATCATTTAAGTAAATCATAATTATAACCATAACAATTATAGTTTTTATGGCAATGTTTACTATTGTGCCTGTTTTTCTGGAAGAGCCTGAAAATGACATTTAAAACAATGAAAACATGGCTTCGAGAAGGCTATTAATGCTGCAACAAAGATTTTTAAAAGTGATTTTATAAAACATACTTTGTGCCACAACCCATCATTTAGTTTTGGTCCTCCCTTCACGCTGACCAGGATATTTGCCTTTCCAATCTGCATTTCAGGTATCCCATCACGCAATAAAAGCACAAACCAGTCTCGGCCCTGCTCGGTATCTCCATAGAATATGGTGCCTTCTGGATCAAAGGTACGGAACTCAAAGACGGACCGGATGCTGTAGGACACAAAAGTACCCAGAGTAGGTAAACTTTGCACTCTGAAGCACAATGACGTTTCATATAAATTTTACAAACTATGGACCTGGGAAAAAAATACTGAAAAATAAAAGTGACTGAAAAATCAAAAATAGACTTACGTTATGACGTCAGAGAGGTTTGCACTAGTGTGCATTACTGGTGCCCAGGATGGCTGCCTGTGCCCAAGATTGATGACTTCCCCGCCAGACAACTTAGTAACAAAAAAAATCATAAATTGTGGTAATATTGGAAGATTCACAATGATACAGACTTTGAGCTTAATGTGCACTGTGTACACAAGCATTATTGCCATTGCTCCCTTGTATGAAACATCCTTTCTTCCCAGTATGCGGATGACCAAGGTCAGTTCCCCTGCCTTGTTCCACATAAGCTTTTGCAATGTGTAACCAGAACTGTGGCCATAAGTCACTGTCAGACTGTGCAGACTCTTTCTGAGGTTACAGCCTGACTGCTTTAATGCCATTGTTTAATCTCAGATGTGTAAAAAAAACCAGAGGCACTAGTTTTAATGGGCTTTTTAAATTATTACACCACACTTTTTTATCGCACTTAATGACACTATTTTTTATACTGTGTTCATTATTTCTTGTGCTTTTATGTTTTGCTGAAGAAAAGTAGATTTTAGCTGTTGTAGACAGTAATGAAAATAGTAAACATATTTAATATATTTATTATTTAATATAAATATACATTAAATGGAATTTACTCCTTTTAAGGACATAAAAACTAGACCACGAGATTTGGATGTTCAAACAGTTTAATTGCCTGTTAACTGACACTTTTCAGTTGTATGTGCATCCTTGTACATTTTTCATTTGAAAGAAAATATTTTTTTTTTCTTACCTTACTTGCTGAAACCATGCTGAGCCACCCAAAGCACTGATTCACCAAGAGCAAAACAACCTGTTTCCTTAAAAAGTACATTCTTCAGTTGGCCCAGAGATGGCAGAAGAGTAGGCCTTAGATTATGAAGAAGGGACAGCTTTGCTTTTTAATCAGATAAAGACAGACAACTGTAAGTCAAAAGGTGTGAGTTTATCTTACTGTTGCCTGACTGTTGCTATCGATGGAGTAAAAGCTGTGAAGTAAAAGCGGTTGCATACTGACCCTGAAAGACGAGAGACCAAATATGCTGACTCCACAGTACTGGTCACATATTGATCATAAGAGATGTTTGTTTTAGTGGAACTGTGTGTGTGTGTGTGTGTGTGTGTGTGTGTGTGTAGGTGTGTGTGTCTGTGTGGTCATTGCTGAATAAACATACCCATAAGAAAGCTAATAGTTAGTCTCAGTCAGTAAAACTGAGTAAAATAATGTGCTTTTATTATCTAGCACTGCACAAGTGTTTAAAGTCAATTACAGCATGCATGAATGTGTGTGTAATGTTCCAGTTCATGTGTTTTGTGACGTATATTTTTTTCTGTACATTGAGTCACCATGCTTTTTAATCAGATTTAACGTGTCGTATTGCTATCTTGATTCGACTACATTTGATACATGACTAAGACGGCATATGTTGGGCATATAATAGATCTCCACACAGTGCTGAGCAGTAAAATGAGATGGAAATGGTTTCAGCAAAGTTTTCATTTTTAAAAATGCAAGAAAAATTGGCATGTTAGACCTTTATAAAAAGCAAAAACGCATTTAAATAAAAATCTTTGTTACTGAAAGTGTTTTAGTGTACCCACCACTGCTGTCTCGTTAGTCTGTGTTTGCTAGGCGGATGACCTTTGAGAGCTGATTAATGCTTGTTTGTCCATTCCAGTGAAACCTTGCATGCTTGGATGAATGGTGTAGGCTGTATGAACATATTGTAGGTGTGGTTGCAGACACAGAGGTTGTCACTGTTTGGTGGTGTTATCAAATACCCAGCGAGTCTTGCATAAGGAAACACTGTGACTGTGAATGTCTGTAATTTTGTTAGGCACCTTCCTTGTACTTCCTCACTATCTTCTGTTACTGTATGTCCTGCAGCTAGAAATTCTGGTTATGAAGATGTATTTAAATGTATGGAAATGTTACAATAAGTAGTGATAGGAAAGCTAAGTGTACACAAAGCTTTTGTCATTGTCTATGATATATGAACTAATCTATGTACACACACACAAGCACACACACACATACATATTAACACCACTGACAGGTGAAGTGAATAAGATTGACTATGTAGTTATTTCATCACCTGTCAGTGAGGTGGGATACATATATATATATATATATAGTTCTTGAACTATATAATTTTATATTTATTTATATAAACAGGACTTAAGTATAAACACTGATCAACCATAATACCTCCCTCATGCAGCCAAAACAGCTCTGGCTGTGGGGCACTATATGGTGTTTCTTTCATAGCTGGCATTAACATTTTGCCAGCATTAACCAGCATTACCACACACACACACACACACACACACATATATGTGTGTGTGTGTG
>JBBPDA010025164.1:0-15501 GCA_037974385.1 Arnoldichthys spilopterus | reverse complement strand
CACAGAGATCAGATTTGCCATGGCTCTGTTTACAAGCCATGTTCAAGTAGGTGATTCTTTTTATTAATGGATTAAGAAGCTTTAATTCTGTTTTGTTTTGTAGGTATGTTATTTCACTTTGTGCCATGCCAAGCAGCTCTTCTCTTTCACCCAGCACCTCAACGGTCAAACAGTGCTACAAGGAGATTTGTTCCTATAACACAGTGTAAAGTTTCCTGATTCAGCATTTCAAGCAACAGTGTATGCCTACCTCATGTTGATCAAGGTCATGATTATCACCACACCCATGTCAGCATCGGGATCAAGCAGAAGCTTCTTTACTGTATAGAGCATTAAAACATTTTTGAGGAACACCATGTCTTAAGGTACTGGCCATGTTTTCCAAGGAGAAGAGTCTGATCAGGGACATTCCTGACTTTATTTGAAGGGTTGTTGAGGGATTTGGTGTATAAATAAGGACATCATTTTTGAATACATGACCTGACACAAACACACACACAAGTTCTTTTTAACCTCATGGTTTTGACAGAGCCTGGCAAAGCCCCACACAGAACATATTTCACTATACGCCACTGTTCTAGAGTCTTCTCCAGAATGTATTTGTCCTGTTTTCTCTTGCCTTCTTTTTGTGCTTGTACCTAAACTTCCTCCACTCTTTTCTGCTGATGTTCCAGAGGTACCAAGGTCCTACTGGATTTCTCAAGGTGCAGGGTGTGCTGCTGTGCATCGTCCCATATCAGAACATCTAGCTTGTCCTTCTTGGTTTCCCTCACCTTCCCCCACTGACTTTAATCATGGCTCTGCTCTCTTTTCGCCTCGATCTGCAGCTGAAGCCCCTTAAATCTTTCCCTCAGCTACTCCATTTTAGTCTGGAGTGGAGCGTTGCTTCCTTCCAGCCACCCCTCTTCTCCACGGCCCTCCACCACCTGCGTGCACACTGTGTGTTGTTCCATCTCAGATTGAAGGAACGTGATCTTTAACACTGGTCCTGTTCAATTCTCTTTCTCAGTCCGCTACACAGAAATGAACAACTGGGGGTTTGCAGGCTTGTATATATTACCTTGGTGGACAATGACATCACCATATACAGATTACAAGTAACAACAATCATAATAAGATTGCATCATGGCTCAGCCCAGGAGTTCATCCTTCAGACCAATCTGTCATCTGATACTTCTGGAAAGTTCCAGGCAGTTTGAAAGCATAAATACACAAACCAAACTGAAGGTTTTGCTTTTATTGGCCAAAGTAATCTTAATGCAAGTGTTAGGAAATTGCTGAGCATGAAAAATCTTTGAAAAAATCTTTATCTTCAACATGAAATTGATGTGGAGTTCACACGGTTCCACCTACTGTGGAGTTCCACACATTACACTGGCTGCAGTCAGACCCTTCCCACACAGATCAGACACTGACAGTTGTTAAACACATCTCTTTAATGGTTTAGTGCTCTGGGGTCCTAAGAGGAACGGAATTGCCCACACTGGTGACAGTCTTGTTAAGGTCACTGGTTGCAGTTGTATAAAACCTTCATATTAGAGTGTCCTCCAGATGGAGAAGCCCTATCTAATGACAGCTGGGGCCGGTGTATTTTGTGGAAAAAAATCATGTTAAATACTGTCTCACATTAAATACTAAAATGGTTTGAATGACTTTACTGAATGAATTACTGTTTAAACAAACCTGAGTTCACTAAAAGTTTCAGATAAATACTATTTTACATATTATTTTTATGGTTGAATCGTAGAGCTCTGGATGTGGGATGAAGGTAAAACAGCTATACTAAAAATGTATTTAATACTGAGGGTGTTTGTGTATGTGTATATATTTATATGTATATTTGGATGTAAACAAATTGTAGCTGGTTAAAAGTTTTGAAGATGACAGAGAGAGGGAACTGTGCAGAGGTATTTGTTTTTAATAAATGTAATCAAAGTGTTTTAATAACCGCTCGTTTTTTGTATCTTATCTGTTCTCTTATTCTAGCTGTTACATACCTTTTACTTTTTTTATTTAAAAAAAATTACAATTGAAAAAAGAATTTCGTTGCTGATGATTGATGATGTCAGCGTTATTATGTCAATACACCTGAAACTTGCTGGTTGTTCAAGTACAAATGAATTATGGCTGGTTAAAAGTTATTATTAGTTATTATTCAAACAAGGTCAACTAGTGAAAGAAGGATTCTTATGTAATTTGAATAAAGGGTTCAGATACACTCCTTATTCAATTCTGAGAGTTTTTCATTTCTTTAATGTTCTCTCCTTCTAAACGCTGAGGAAAGTCTCTTCAAGAGTCTTCTCCAGATCCCCTGTTTTCTTTTGACTTTCTTTTGCCTTTTTTCTGCTGCATCTTAAATTTCTTCCACTCTTTTGTCCTCATGTTCCATAATTTCCCCACCTCACTGCATAAGCTCTTATTAGTGTCTTCAAAGTGCTGGAGGTGCGCCTCCATTTTGTCCAGTTTTTCCTCTATCAGGAGTTCGAGCCCCTTTACTCGCTCCCTTCTCGCCTCTCTTATTATATATGATGGTGAGCGAGGTGATTTTGTTATTAAGCAATATATTAATTCTCCTAAGAGCTCTTTTCTATGGTTATTATACTTAGCTACCTCTAGGTTCCAATGGGGCCCAGTTTGCAGAAGTGGTCCTTATATGTTAGCAACGGCTAATGCTAAGTAACTCTAGCACTGAAGTATCTATGACAACTGCAGAGCAAACCCACTTTTAATAACTAATATATTACTTTATTGAACATATAAACAATTATGCTTTAATCTTTAGCCTGTAGAAGCATTAGTAGATTAGTAAAGGATTATATTTAGATTGCAACTTTTCACAGCATGGTCAGCTAACATAGTCATTAAGTGAAAGTGACTCTTTGTCATTGGGAACACACTCAAGCACCACGAAATGTGACCATCACACGTGCACACGTGGAGCAGCGGGCAGCTACCAACAGCGCCCGGGGAGCAGTGTAGTGGGACAGTACCTTGCTCAAGGGTACCTCAGTGGTGCCCAGGCCAGGACTCGAACCTGTGACCTTCAGGTCTCAAAGGCAGCATCCTAACCACTAGGCCACCACTGCCCACATTAACATTAACTGGTGACGTTTGTGGCTATAGTATGTTGCTAGCCACACTGGAGACAGCATTGTTGAGAAGTCAGGCCACAGGAATATGTTTAAACTTTATTTTCATGGTCATATTTTAGACGCCTGCGTGTGGGGTGAGAGTAAAGCAGTGATACTGACAATAACCTCTTATTTTCTATATCTTATCTATTCTCTTTTCTATCTGTTACATATTTACTATTATTCTACTTACTAAAAAATAATTGAAAAATTTCATTACTGATGATTTTTGCTGTCTATCTTTATATCAATATACCTGAAACTTATTTGTTGTTCATGTAAATGTGAATGATGACTGTTTTTAGACAATTATTGTTATTATTCCAATGAGGTCAACTAGTGAATTAATATTGGCATGTTATTTCAGTAAAGGGTTCAGACACTTCTTATTCATTTCTGAGGATTTTTTTATTTATTGAAATGCTGCAGAAAGTCTGTTCCACAGTCTTCTCCAGAATGTATTCCTTCTGCTGTCTGTCTTCTTTTTCTGCTCTTTCCTAAATTTCCTCCACTCTTTTCTGCTCATATTCTGGAACTTTTCCAACTCGCTGCTCAAGTCCCTGTTGGATTCCTCGAGGTGCACGGCGCGCTTCTGGAGTTTGTCCGATTGCGTGTCTGCATCTTTGCCGATCATGAACACTAGCTCATCCTTCATGGCCAATTCCTTATCCAGTTCCTGTGTTTTGCTGAGCAGCTCTCCCTCCCTGGCCCTCCTCTCCAGATTTTCTCTCCAAAACTGTTCTCTCTCTGCTTCCATCAGCAGCTCGAGCCTCTTAACTGTGCCCTGCATCACCTCTATTTCAGCCAGGAGAGCAGCTTCTGTCCTTTCCTGCCTCTCTTCTTCTCCACGACCCTCCACCAACTGCGTACTCACTGTGACGTTTTCCATCTTAGAAAGAAGTAACTTGTCCTTCAAGACTGATCACTAGTTTTCTGAGTATACTACCTGTTTTCTCTCTCTGTCCGCTGGACAGAAATGAAGGGCTGTGTGTGTGAACGCCCCTACATATAGCTTCAGGGCGAATTAGGCGAGATAGCGGCGTACTATGACGTCATCGCCCCGCTCACCCTCGTAATATATAAAAGGCTGCATGCGCGCAGCCCGTCATTTCGGTTCAGCGGACAGAGAGAGAGAACAGCTCCTACTCAGACAACTAGTGACCAGTGTTGAAGTCTTTCCGAGATGGAAAAAATTACAGTGAGCACGCAGTTGATGGAGGGTCGTGGAGAAGAAGAGAGGCAGGAAAGGACAGAAGCTGAACTACTGGCTGAAATAGAGGAGCTGCAGGACTCAGTTAAGAGGCTCGAGCTGCTGATGGAAACAGAGAGAGAACAGTTTTGGGGAGAAAATCTGGAGAGGAGGGCCAGGGAGGGAGAGCTGCTCAGCAAAACACAGGAACTGGATAAGGAATTGGCCATGAAGGATGAGCTAGTGTTCATGATCGGCAAAGATGCAGACACGCAATCGGACAAACTCCAGAAGCGCGCCGTGCACCTCGAGGAATCCAACAGGGACTTGAGCAGCGAGTTGGAAAAGTTCCAGAATATGAGCAGCAACGAGTGGAGGAAATTTAGGAAAGAGCAGAAAAAGAAGACAGGAGACAGCAGGAGGAATACTTTCTGGAGAAGACTGTGGAACAGACTTTCTGCAGCGTTTAGGAGCAAAAATTAAATAAATAGAAACTTCAGACATGAATCAGGAGTGTGTTAAACTCTTCACTCGAATAACATGTGAATATTAATCTTTCACTAGTTCACCTAATTTAAATCATTATTAACACGTTCAGAAACAGTCATTTATATTTTTCTTTCAGGTGCCTTGTCATAGTAATGCAGACATCATCCATCATAAGTAATGAAATAGTTGTATTAATAAAAACTGTAAAATGAGTAGAATTAAAATAAAGTTATATAACAAAGAATAAGAGAATAGATAAGATATAGAAAATAGGGGCTATTATAATAAATAAAACATATGCTTTTGTACAGTTCCATCTTTGTGTTGTTAGACACTTTTTAGCATCTGTAGCATTTTTCCTACATCTTTACATATATACATATATCCTTATATATACATTTTCAGTATTACTGTTTTTGCCTCATACCACACCCAGACTTCTAAAATTTAGCCATACTTTAAACATACCTAAATACTGTAAAACTTAAATTATTCAAAAACATTTGAGTATTTAATGTGAGACATTAGTCAATATTTATTTATATATATTTATATTTTACACCTATCACCTCCACCACAGCGCTGGAAATTCTTGTTTAACAAGTCTGTAGAACATTTAAAAACTTTAACACCCACAAATCTTTCGACTTGTTTCTAAATCTACCGTTAAATATTATTATTATTATTATTATTATTTTATAATAATAATTATTATTTTATTGTTATTGTCATTATTATTATAATTTGTATTATTATTTTTTATAATTATTGTTATCATTATTATTATTATTGTTATCACTATTTTTATTATTTTTTACTATTACTATTATTATTTTTATTGTTGTTATTGTTATTATTATTATTATCATCATTATTTTCTTTTTTATATTATTATTGTTTTTCCTCTGCGAATATGTGGGATAAAAACACAGTAAAGGACAAGAAAACACTTATTAATCATTTTGCCCTTCTAGCCTAGAAGATCTAATGCCTTAACATCCACAAATCTTTCTACGTTTCTAAATCTACTGTTAAATCTTAAATAGGATTTTAATATTATTATTATTATTATTATTATTATTATTATTATTATTATTATTTTATTGTCATTATTATTTTATTGTTGTTAAAATTATTATTATTTTATAATAATAATTATTTTATTGTTATTATTATTATTATTATTATTATTATTATTTAGTTCTTATTATTGTTATTAATATTATTATTATTGTTACTATTATTTTTTTTATCATTATTTTATAATTATTAGTGTTACTACTATTACTATTATTATTATTATTTTTGTTGTTGTTATTGTTATTATTATTGATATTATTATTATTATTATTATTAATATTAATATTACTATTGTCATTACTATTATTATTATTATTATTATTATTGTTGTTGTTATTGACATTGTTATAATTATCATTATTTTATTTTTTATTATTATTGTTTTTCTTCTGCGAATATGAAACTGGGATAAAAACACAGTAAAGGACAATATAAAACTTATTAATCATTTTACCATTCTAGTCTAGAAAATCTAATGCGTTGTGTTCACCCTCCGTAGTGAGGGTAAGTGGAAGAGGGGCGAATGATCCAATGAATTTCGGTGCTGTTCTAGTACCTCAACATTTCTGCTGGCTGCCCCCTCTCTAGACACACCTGGAGGAAGAAGCATGTAAGAAATGTTTTATAACAATAATGACTAGCTTGCTAATCATGTAACAGCCTATAGCACAACTGCTGGAGGTTTTTGCCAAGTCATCATTCGACTAGGGATGCACAATGATTTCCGAATGGCAGCAGAGAGAGAGCAGTTTTGTAAAGAAGATCTGGAGAGGAGGGCCAGGGAGGGCAGCGGCTGAGATAGATTAAGGTACTGGACAAAGAAATGGCCATGAAGGACAAGCTAGCGTTCTTGATTGGGGACACTACATGGGTGGAACATGGACAAACCTGAGTAGTGTCCCTTTAGTTAACATCATGTTTTACTTACAACACACCTGTCACCACCACCACAGCACTAGAATTTCTATATGGAAGATTTTTGGAAACAGCTGTAGTACACATTTGGAGGAGGTGCACATGTACATACTCAGCTGTTGAAGAGGAATCTAGGTACATATCTAGGGGTTTACTCCATCGCTACACTCAAACTGCTGCAGGTTTGCCTCAAAATCACAACCTGTATTTGAATATATATATACTACAACTATCTGTTTTTCTCAGAGGGTGTCATTTTATCATTGTGAGTGTAACACCCTACTCCTGAATGAAAGGTAAATGAAGAGAGAAGTGTATTAATACTATTAAAGTATATTAAATAAGAACAAAAAACATCAGATCTATTCACTTTGAGCCTTATTGGTTTTTATTGCCGCACTAAAAGAATCAACAGCCTTTCTAAGCTGCTCTTAACTACCAATAACACATGGTGTTGATGTTACTCAGCATCACTACGACTTGATTTAAAGTCTGGGGTCAGTTTCATTTAGCTTTGATCTACAGCGACTAGACACCCCACCAACTCACAGAAAAGGAAAACAACTAGACCTGGTCCGTAACTGTATCGCCTCTAATCCTTCTCTCACATCCTTACATGTATCTGACCATGCATTCATCAAATTCAACTTCAATTGGCATCACCGATTGTCGCAAGCTATTTAACATCTTCTCTACCCTTCTTAACCCCCCACCCCCTCCCCACCCATCCTCTCTTACAGCTAATGACCTTGCATGTTTCTTTCAGGAAAAAGTGACAACAATCAGTCAACAGTTCACATCATGAACAGATGTCCAGCATCCACCTCTACAATTTGAGACCTTATCCACTTTCAGCCCACTTCCAGAAACTGAGGTCTCCAAGCTTCTTCTATCAAGCCAACCAACCACCTGCCCCCTGACCCTATTTCTTCCCACCTTCTCCAGGCACTCTCACCTACAATCATCCCATCACTGACCCAGCTTGTGAACTCATCATTGGCATCTGGAATATTCCCAGCAACATTCAAGAAGGCCAGGATGTCACCACTACTGAAGAAGCACAACATGGACTCCTCCCAGACAGCTAACTACAGACTGGTATCTCTCCTACCATTTATCTCCAAAATCCTTGAATGTGCTGTTTATAACCAACTCTCCACTTTTCTCTTACAGAACAACCTTCTTGACCAAAACCAGTCAGGCTTTAAGAGGGACCACTCCACTGAAACAGCCCTGCTAAGTGTGGTGAACTCCCTACGGATGGCGAGAGCTACCAACAAGTCATCAGTTCTCATACTGCTGGACTTATCTGCAGCATTTGACATGGCCAATCACTGACTGCTCCTCTCCACCCTCTCCAGTCTCGGCATCACTGGAAGGGCACTCGACTGGTTCGGCTCCTACCTCACAGACAGATCCTACGAGGTAGCCTGGAGAGGGGAAGTATCGGCTCCTCTCCTGATGAACACCGGCGTTCCTCAGGGATCGGTGCTGGGGCCCCTCCTCTTCTCACTCTACACAACTTCACTGGGCCAGGTCATCAATTCACATGGTTTTTCTTATTATTGCTATGCTGATGACACCCAATTGTACCTCTCTTTCCCACCAGGCGACGACACCATCTCCTCAAGAACCTCAGCATGCCTCACAGACATCGCAAGCTGGATGAAGGATCGACACCTCCAGCTCAATCTCTCCAAGACTGAACTCCTCATCCTCCCCGCCAGCCCAACTGTACATCACGACATCTCCATCCGACTTGGCTCAACGGTCATCACTTCGACCAGAACTGCTAAGAGCCTTGAAATGATCATCGACGACCGGCTGACCTTCAAGGATTTCATTGCATCGACCTCATGGTCATGCAGATTCACACTTTACAACATCCGCAAGATCAGACCATACCTACCAGAATATGCCACGCAATTGCTAGTCCAGGCACTGGTTATATCTCGCCTTGACTATTGCAACTCGCTGCTGGCCGGTCTACCTGCAACCTCAATCAAGACACTCCAGAGGATACAGAATGCGGCAGCATGGCTGATCTTCAACCAGCCGAGATGTGCTCACATGACACCACTTCTTCGCTCCCTGCACTGGTAATCCCATGGTTATTGAGCCAGGTTTTGATACTTTTGGCAGTGTGGGCAGGTACCAAGTCCTGCTGGAAAATGAATTCAGCATCTCCATAAAGCATGTCTGCGGAAGGAAGGATGAAGTGCTCTAAAATGTCCTGGTAGACTGCGTTGATTATGGACTTAATAAGCACAGTGGACCAAAGTCCTCTTTTCTAATGAGAGGAAATTTTGCATCTTATTTGGAATCCAAGGTCCCAGAGTCTGGAGGAAGAATGGAGAGGCACACAATCTAAGATGCTTGAAGTCCAGTGTGAAGCTTGCACAATCTGTGTTGATTTGGGGAGCCAGGTCATCTGCTGGTGTTGGTGTACTGTACAGCCTATTGCGAATAATATAATGTATAATACATACTTACTTTGTATATTGTACACATACTGTATATTGTACTATTTATTGTATACTGTATAAGCACACATGTAAAAAAGACTACAAGCTACATACAACTGCACCCACATATCGTACCACATGTACTGGACCAAACAAGAATACTGTGTATATAGTATCTTGTCTACAATAGAGTATATTGTACATTCATGCCACAGGCTGATAGCACCCATGCCATGCCACATTGAGGCAGTAATTCATGCAAAGGGGGCCCAAGCCAAGTACTGAGTACATATGCATGATTATACTTTTCAGAGGTCCGTTTCTCTATTTAAAATCCTTTTTTATTGATTTCATGTAATATTCTTATTTTCTGAGATTTTGAATTTGGGTTTTCATAATCTGTAAGCCATAATAATCAACATTATAACACATAAAGGCTTGAAATATCTCGCTTTGCATGTAATGAATCTATATCATATATTAGTTTCACCTTTTAAGTTGAATTACTGAAATAAATGAACTTTTGCACGATATTCTAATTTTTGAGTTTCACCTGTAGTAGTGTTTTAATAGAAAGACAGCTATTGATAGGTTTAGCCCTACAGATAGAAGAACAGACATGTACTACAAAGCACTGTTGTTTATCTCTCTGGATAAGAACATCTGCTAAATGCTGTAAATGTAAATGTAAACATGAAGAAGTGTAGTTGTGTTAACTGCTGCTTTTGATTTGTGTTTACTTCACATTTTACTCAGGTTAAACTAAAAATTGCTAGTTGTATTAAGGTGTGAAGAAACTAATTTGCCTTAAAGTGATGAGTTGTGTGGAATTTTAATTAAGATGATTAAAGACTTTTTATACATTTATGTCTATTCAAACAAGTAAAATGTACAATACAAAAATAAGCGAACATGATGTAGAAAACACACTGCAACTTTTCACAGTGCTTTAAATGTAGAAGAGTTTACATTTAGAATATTAGAATTATATATTAATATAGTCTTAAGTTATCTATGTTCTAAGTTATCTATGTTCGTGATTTATTTCCACTGACTTCAGGATATATATTTATATATATTTAGTTATTATTAGTGTAAATTACATTCTGCATGACCGTGTTAATGTGGGCTGATGAAACATCTGAGCGTCTCTACATACAGCAGGAAAAAATTTGTTTGTTTTGAGTTTATACACGTGAAGATCATGAAGCAGCACTCTTCACCTACAGGTGAGTCTACACAGTCTGAGCCTCGATAATTTCAGGATAATCATTTGCTGTTGTATGGCAAAACTCTAGATCTTTCCATCAGACATAAGATTTGGGCTTGGGCAGAAAAGGCACCTTCTTTACTGTATTTTTTATATGACCACATTCCTTCTTCACAAAGGGCAAACATCCTACATTGCTCTGTTTTAAGCTCTACTTATGTTGTTTATGTTGTTTTTTGTACCAAAATAATGCATTTAGAAAATGTAACAGTGTTTACGTATATTACGCTATTAAAAGTAAAATGATTTATTTTTTAAAATTAAGGAAAATTTGGGCTCTTTATAAACTCAGCATATGATGATGCACCTTCCTAGTATTTTCAGTTAATGCAGACACATTCAGCTCATGTAGCATAATATTCTGACAGACAGACAGACAGATAGAAAGATAGATTGATTGACAGAGACAGACAGAAAGATAGATAGATAGATAGATAAATAGACAGACAGGCAGACAGATAAGTAGATAGATAGAGACAGACAGAGACAGACAAATAGAGACAGAAAGATAAACAGACAGATACTTTATTGATCCCGAAGGAAATTTAGGTACCAAAATCCACAAATTGTACCAATTTTGATACAACATTAAACACACAAAATGCAAATAACTGTACACATACTAAACTATATAAAAACACTTCACTAGTAACATTCAGTAGGTTCAGACTGAAAAATGCAGCAATAGAAAATTAGAATCTTACAGTTAAATACAGGTGATGTAGATGGTGCAGATAGTGATGCCAGTGTAATAGGAATTGTGCAGATAAAATTAATACTAAGGTTACAGGTGGCACAAAATATAAGAGTGACAGGAACCAAGGTGTTCTCGCCTAAAGTGACATAACATTGGAATCAAGTAACATGCTGCTGGTGTATCATGTTTAGAGTGACTCATTATGAGAAAGTTGACCAAGTTTTGACCAAGTGATGAGATATATAACCAACTTATGCTCCTCTGCTCTACCTCTACTAGATACCAGACCAAGAAAGAGGAAAAGAAAAGAGGAAAACAGGAGTCAAAGTGTCCCGCATGGAACAAACAAGCCGGGGACCTTGACAAAGGTTTCGATCCCTGAAGTCCCGGCAGGAAAGAAGAGGAAAGGGGCAGTGAACCAGCCCAGCGGAATGACTCACAGAGAGGACATATCTACTGAGCCTGGTGTGTTCATTGCCCCGATCACCTGAATCATCTTCACTTCATTTACAATTAATTCTGAGTGCACTAGATGGCCTACAGGTTCTGAGCTTCTTTACACTACAAATTCCACTACTTTACACTAATTATGTCCTCCTACCTTTTCAGTCCTTGTAGCATTTATACTGTGTTCTGTTTTTGTGTAGGTGGCCATCAAATTTGCCTCCAAAGAGCAGGGTATCCGATACTTCCAAAGTGAAAGTGCAACTGTACCTTCTGACATATTTATCTTAAAATTTTGGCTCATGGCAATGCTTGTAGACACTAATGCTGTGCAATATATCTTTTGTAAATCAATATCGCAATATCTGCAACTGGAATACTGATAAGTCTGCAGTATGCAAATGAGCCTTTAACAAATCACAGAACTACTTAGAACTTCCATGTGA
This sequence comes from Arnoldichthys spilopterus, assembly GCA_037974385.1. Taxonomy (NCBI): domain Eukaryota; kingdom Metazoa; phylum Chordata; class Actinopteri; order Characiformes; family Lepidarchidae; genus Arnoldichthys; species Arnoldichthys spilopterus. Next base: position 3,375 of record JBBPDA010025164.1, on the reverse strand, counting down.
AGGGGGTGGGTGAGGCTAAACTGCTGTAGGCTTAATAAAGATATATATATATTAATATATAAACATTTTGGTTTTTTAACCTCACAAAGACTATCATTTAAAAAAGGTTTTTAAAGCTACGTTTTCATATATGGACGGAATTTATGTGGAGGGTTCTTTAAATTAAAGAAAAGTGATCTGGAGCCTTTAATATATCATCACTGTCAGAGTAAAACGTAATTGGAAATCACAAGTTGACCTTTACACTGTGTTAAAATTTATTTTATGAATAAACCAAGATAAATAGGTCAAAATGAACTGGAAAAAGTCTTTTTACCTTGTCTTCCACTATGAGTTAGGATTTTTTTTACTTACTGGGTATAAGGGCCATTTTGGAGATACAAGGTTTTTATCCAAAAGAAATTATACTGAAAAGCTTCACAATCTCTATGTGTAGTGGTAAAACTCCAATACTAATATTTTGTCCATATCGTGCAGCCCTAGTATGGACCCAAACCACCATAAGATCTTTCTTAGGGTCTTCACCAATAATTCCTCACCATTTCACTACTTTTCCTCCTGCAGTCTGATGGGACAACACCTTTGCCTGTGGAGGTGGCCTTGCTGTTGATGATGCGGCAGCCTCCAACCCCCAAAACCATTATCCAGGTCATTGAATGGTTTGTCGAGCCTGAGCGCTACATCCTGATCCTGGAGCGCCTTGAGCCTTGCAAGGACTTGAACAGTTTCCTGAAGCACCACGACGGGGGTCACTGAATAGCACAAGCCATAATACGCCAGCTGGTGATAGCAACGTGCCAGTGCCGCATGCGAGGTGTCCTGCATCGGGATATCAAGCTGGAGAACTTGCTGATCAACCCGGACACCTTGAAGGTCAAACTGATTGACTTCAACTGTGGAGACAGGATCAGGATCTCTGGCTATGGCAGTTTTGCAGGTAAGAAAGAAAGAAGAGTGTAAAAATTTTACACAGTTCCTAAAAAGAAAAATTGTTTCCTTCCGAAAATTGCACTTTCCAACTGGAAGAACTAATTCATAGTTCTTAGAATGACTAGTGGAAGTTCCTTCTTTTGTGTGTGTTCACACCACATAAACTGAGAATAATTTCTCAGAGAATAAATTCTTAGAACAACGGTTAGTGAAACTTATTTAGCTCCTGTCTCAGGGTCAGTACTTTCTGGCACTAGAGGAACTATGTATGGTGATTGGTCCAGACGAAAAGTGCGGTGATTAGTCGGGTGTATAGTGATTGCAGCCACCATTTTAAAATTGTAGGAAGTGTTCGCTGTGTAAACAACTGCTCTTAGAACGTAAAAAAATGGCCCAGGCTTTATTGAACCGATATGTGACAGAGGAAATACTTTGGGATTTTAACACATTTAAGTATTGTTAAAGCTTTACAACACATTTAAGCACTCCAATCACAGCGTCCTCCATCTTCTCCTATGCGGTGACTATAACTTTCATCACTTCAACGTTCCTACTAGTGGTGAGAATGCAAAAGTCCCTAGAACTGTTTAGTGGGAAAGTGTTAGCTTAATGTAGCTAGATGGTGAATGTCTTTCCTTAGCTCTGCTTAATGCTCTGGCTCTTGTACCTTCTCAGGCACATATGAATACTGTCCACCTGAGTTTCTACTGCAAAGGAGATATCATGCAGACCCTTCTACAGTTTGGTCCCTGGGTGTCCTGCTGTTTGGCTTGGTTTGTGGATACCTTCCCTTTCAGGAGCCTAATGAAATCATCAGTGGGCAACTGCACTTTAGAGATGGCCTGTCCAATGGTAAGAGAACATCCTGGTTTATACCTTTAACCTTATACAGTAAGGTTAACATGTAAAGATTACATGATATCAAGATGGAAGTGAATGTACAGAGAGATGAAAACTTTGTAGTGTAGAAGTTTAGTTATATCCCACCTTTTGCATTATGGTCTTGATGAAATGTAAAGTTGACAACTGAAAAGAATGTTGATTTTACTGCTTGAGCAGCTGTCTCCAATCCAGTCTCATTACTCTACACAGAATGCAACAGCCTGATTCGCTGGTGCCTGGAGCAAAAACCCAACAGCAGGCCTAGTTTTCAGCAGATAATGCTGCATGAGTGGTTCAGATGCAAAATGCCAGAGTAGGAACAGGTTAGCCAGAGAGGAGACTTTACAAATTAGGCAGTTAACCTCAAATATCTGCTGCAGTGACGAGGCAGACAGATAAGATATTGTGATTAAGGTTGTCAAATTAATGTGTTGTGTAATGATAAAAATATCCCTTACACCTTTCATACATCTGAATGCAGCTCAATGGGAGTAAGTAAACCTATGACCGCTGAATGGACTGCAAAGAACTGTAGGCCAGTTTCACATTTTCTGAGCTGGTGCAATGCGCACGTACGGCCCAGATGAGTCAATTCTCATAGAAAAGATTTATTCAGAATGAAAGATTCATTCAAGTACGACATGTCACTCGATGAGTGCAGATCCTTGGACCTCAGTTAACAATCGCAATATTATTTTTACATTTTAAATTTTAAAATTTAAATGCTATTCACAGCAAATCCTGACATGTGATTCATTCAGATTTCGAAACATGAACATAACAGCAAACCTGTCACATAACCACTTGTCTGATTTGCAAAAATATACATTGAAATTGGCGAACTGTGACCTAAAAAAATCTAAATTCTAATTTCACCCTAATATTTGAGTTACAGCTGGAACCATGGTGCCACGTTGTTGGTAAATAACTATTACACTGTTGAATAACCATGCAAGTTTGGTGCACAATCGTGTAAAGAACTGTTGTGTTTATAAAGAGTAACTGCACCTAAAGACTAAAGACTAAGGGTAGTTCATTTATGATCTCTATGTGAAAGTGATTTATTTGTCACTGTGAACACACTCAATTGTCATTAAAAAATTACCAGCATTTCTTTCAACACAGAGCCCCCTCTCATTCAGTTTTGCTATACGTTTCTTATTACCAAAGCATAAAGACATGTCACAATATGCAGGTGGGATGGTAGGGGATGATGGTGGTCCTTTTAAAACGTGGGGACTAAGGCCAGGAGCAGGGACAGGTTGAAAATGTCTGTAAAGACATCTGCCAGCTCGTAGGCACATGCTTTGAGAGCTTGTCCTGGTATATTGTCTGATCCAGGAGCTTTGTGTGTGTTTACTTTTTTTGAAGTATTTAAAAAAACCTTTGAAATCTGAAGAGGGTAGTTGTTCTCATCAGTCAGAAGTTCAGGCTGGCTGTAGCTATCAAAGCGTGCATAGAAGGAGTTCAGATAAGATAAGAACCGTTATTAGTCCCACAAGTGGGAAATTTGCATAGTTACAGCAGTACAAAAGGTAAGAGCAGTGATAAAGCAATAATTAA
>JBBPDA010025153.1:0-15501 GCA_037974385.1 Arnoldichthys spilopterus | reverse complement strand
CCTGAGGTCATCCAGTTTGTTCTCCAGTGACTGGACATTGGCAAGTAAAATGCTGGGTAGAGGTGGTCGTTGTGGACGTTCTCTCAGTCTGAGTCGGACCCCCACGCTTTTTCCGTGGTGTTTCTTTGTTCTCCGCCTGCTGCCTTTGTTGTTGTTGTCAGTGCTGCGAAGAATCTCGGGCGGCCATGAAGGATCGCCTGAGAAACCTTCTAAAAACTGGTAAGTTAGCTGGTCTCTTGAAGTGGATTTTCCTTATTAAGATGCGGTTCTCAGACCTCAGGTACTCCCAGACTGACCATGTATTTCCTATATACCTATGTGTTGCAAATCTGCAAAAATATGAGAGGTCCATCCATATATTTTCTAAACCGCTTCTTCCGTTTCCGGATCACGGGGAAGCTGGATCCAATCCCAGCTGACTGCGGGCCTAAGGTGGGGTACACCCAGGACAGGAGGCAAATCCACCAACACACAGACAGACAAACAACCATCCATACAGATATTCACATCTATGGGCAATTTAGAGTTTCCAATCAACCTATTGCAAGCCTTTTGGACAGTGGGAGGAAACGGGAGCACCCGGAGAAAACCCACGCAAACATGGGTAGAGCTTGCAAATTCCGCACAGAAAGGCACCCGTGGCCAACCCAGCGATCGAACCCAGGACCATCTCGCTGTGAGGCGACAGCACTAACCACTGTACCACCGTGCCGCCCAATATGAGAGGTCTAAATAATAAATCTATAAGTGTTCCCACTTCATCCCAGAATAATCTAACTACTGTGTTCATTAGCAGAATCATATGTGTTGGGAGCAGGGAAAACACAAATATTTTCAAAGCAGGTGAATTCCAGGACCAGTGCTGGGAACCTTTGCCTTAAAGAACCATATTTAAGGAGTGTGAGGAAACTTTAAGGGGGAAATCTACACACACTGTAACCTATAACCAATAAATGAGTTATTCCAAGAACCTTTAGGTTGTATAGAAGGTTTTTACCATTTTACTATAGCATCACACATAGATCCTTATTAAAATCTTGGCTAAAATAACACATTTAAAAGGAAACAGGATTGTCCTTTGGTTTATCAGTGCACTTCCACTACAGTCTTTGTCTAATTTAATCAGCAGCACCTGGTTTCATTCAGTGAAGAACTAACAAGGTACTGGATGGTAGCTGTAAATACTGGACTTCCTCAAGAACAGGTTTGAAAAGTTAAGATACACACATAAATCCACAGTTAAATGTTTTTTTTATTCATATTTATTATTATTTTATTATTATTTGAGTTGCTTAATTAAATAGCTGTACTTTCTTCATCAAAATGCATTGAAGGTAATCCACAGCTAGTAAAACATCAAAAAGAGTTTGTTTTAGTGAACTGAATCAAAGTCAGCACTGTAAGAAATAATCATGACTACATGAGAATATATACTTTCTGTTATAATGGATATAAGCAAAACTGTAAATACTGTATGTATATGTAAGATAATGAAGAAAATGTAGTCCTTAATAACGGGCATAGATACTAGAGGAAATCAGTTAAAGCAGTTAAGCTCTTACTTCCTTTATTTCATTATTTTATTGTATTTTTCTTCTATCTGTGAAACCCATGAGGTCAGATCATGGACATTGAGTGGTGGTTCATACCCATGGCCCTAAAGTACATTTCTCAAGGTTAAAGGATTCACTTTCAGGATAGGTCACCCCCCTTTCAAACAGCTTCCTTACATTTATAATCACATGGTGCAGATTTTTATCTTCATAGGTGTAAATGTTTCCATCTTCAAACAGCCAGGGGACTAACTGGGAACTAAATGCCTTGAATGGGAAGTTGATGATTGCACACATCACCTCCATCTTCATCCTCTCTTTCCAGGATTCCAGCTGATCTTCATTCCCAGCATAAACTGTGTTATCCTGTCCACACACTTTCACATGATAGCTTTCAGTTTCACAAGGGGAATCGGAGCACTAGAATGTTTTATACAACACTAGCAACTGTAGCAAGGTCCACACAACCAGCTATAAAGAAAGAGGAGCAAAGAATCTGCTACGACTGATGTAAAGGGTGGAATTATGACTGATGTGACAACTTTTAACAGACAAAATGACAGCACCTTTTTAAAACTGCAGGCTCCTCAGCAGTTCTCAAACATAAAATAGACCTGTGCAGGTACCAATCATTTCAGATTTATTTGGTGAAATCTAGCAGTACAACAAACACAATGCATAAAAATAAACAAATATATGTCAATGTATTATTTATTTAAAGATGTAAATTAACAGTGCTCAGTTTTATTGGTTTTGTTTTTACTTCTAAATTTGCTATTTTAGACAAAAGAATAAGGGTGAAACACAAATATTTTCCCATACTTTCTTTCTTCTTTTCATACTATTGCTAATTAGGATTTTTCTTCTTCTTCGACGTAAGCTGTTTCACAAAGCAGGATTTCTCAGTTAGCAAGTTGAATTAAGCCTTAAAAGAAAAACATCTGAGTGATTCTGAACTTTGGGGTTATCTCGCTAACTGATAAGTACTTCTTTGTGAAATACAGAAAAGTCTGTGTGTGGCGGAGGGGGAAGTCTAAATGGTGTAAGCTGTATTCAAACAGTTCAAATAATTTAATAATAATGTAAAGATAACTCATATCACAACACTTCAGCTCTAGGTGTTAAAATGTTCTGTATGCATGTGAGGGCTCTTTAGAGATAAATAAATCACAGCCTATTTGTTGTCTTCAGTGTATCCTAAATAAACATCAATATCAAAAATAAAAGTAGCCCTTACTGCTTTACCGAAAAACACGGTCGCAACACCCTAAAACAACGTTTTTTGAAAATCTCGCCCATTGTAAGCAATATTTTTGCCACTGCTTATTAGTTGAGGCCTCACACTGTCTCTGAAGTGTCTGTCTCTTCTGACTAAACTTTAACAGGATTAGCAGTACACAGGGGAAAACTTAAATGTGTCCTCGAAGGAACAACAAGCATGGGCAATGGAGGTACAACTGCTAAACATTCAGTGCTTTCTGGTGTCTTCACATTTTCACCCACATTTACAGATGTCTGAAAAACAACATTTGGGCAAAAAACAAAGTTTAAAAATCTTAATCATGAAATGACAGAGAACTTGAATTGAATACAAAAGTGTAATATTGCTGAATCATGGCATGATTCTTTTGAGCACTTACCTTTTGTTGACTGTGTTTAAACTGGGGGGCTGATGAGCAGCTCTGGCCACCAGATTGAGACGACTCCCCTTATTCCCTTAAAGGGGCCCTGTCCCTTAAAATGAACTAGCAATGAATACACATGAAAATTTCAAAAAAGGTCAGTAATTAGTAAGCCTTTTCTGTTAATGACAATGGCCATTTTGCATTAATTACATTGGTTGAAATAATAATAATAAGAAACTGAATACCTAACTGAGCTAATTTTACATTTAAACACATTGTTCTTTCTGCCAATTACTTTTACATTAAATTAGCTTTAAAAATGCTAAAAAGAGGCAGCTAGTCTGGAACAACAGTTACAAAATCATTCATGTAAAAAACTCACATTCCCATTGGAATAAGGTGTTGAAATCTCAGTGACAGAGACATTATTTACCCCATGAATCCCAGGAGATTCTCCAGGTGACATCATCTGTGCAAGAAGAATATAAAAACCACTGTTCAGAAGGTAACTTTTCAGCAACTTGGTTTTCTATGAGACAAAAGATCCAAAGTCCCATCTATGACTTCTATAATACATGGAACTTATGATCATTTCTAATTCCTGCATCGACAATTGGATTGAGAATTTTAAAACATTAAGTAACTTTAAAATAATTCAGCATGACTGGATGGTCAAATGCAATAATTAGGTACAATTTAGTATAGGGCACTCTTGGAAACCAAAAAAGTGTAACTTAAATACTTTTTCTTATTACTGCTTATACTTTTTGACTACATCTATGATATGTAATTATCTGTTAAATTAGGACTCAGTATGAGAAAAAAAATGTACCCCAGAGTTTTAGATCAGATATATATGGCTGATCTTGAGAATTGAGGGCATGCCTTGATGACTGAAGGGCATTGGGAACTGAGTTGCCCAAGGTGAATTTTCCACCATCTATCAACTTTGCACAATTCAAAGGTGCAATTCTGAAGGTCAGGGAATGTATCCTTAACCTTCTGTTGAAAGTCCTTCTCTGGCATAGCATAGAGGATGAATACTTTTGTAATTGACATATCACCTGTGTAACGGTAAGAATTTTTCATTAATTCCTATTAAGAATAATTTACATGACCAATGCATTAACAATGCTTATAATGCATTATAATGTCCCAGTAGTTACAAATTGCATTTGATTATTATTCATAGTCATGTAACAGTCAGGCCACTAAGATAAACTTACTTCTAGGTCTCAAGACTACTGCCCATGGATCTGCCAAAAAAGACAGAGTCTGAGAGTGCACATTGTTGCTCGACTTCTGGATGACCTGATCTGGATGGTTGTTTTCTCAACCACTCTGAAATTCCCTAAGTCTGAAGGAACTGTATTGACTAGAAATTACACAAACAATTGAACAATTTCACAAAAAAGAATATGTGATTATTTAAAGATCACAATCACAAGTAACCCTTAAATTAGTCTACAATGGTATAGCCAACCACCTCTCATTTCTTATCACATGTGAAGTTGGTGTGGATCTGTAACCAAATAAGTTAACAAAAATCTCTCCCTCTGACCTCTGAGCCTTGCGAGATACTATTCTCTAAGGCAGGAGAAATCATGAAGAGAATCATAAAATTCTCAAACTGTTTAAAAGATTATTTTAATACAAACTGCATAAGCAATTTAAAAAAGAATCTAAGGGAGATGTTTTGAGCTTAAGGTGAGATTGTCCTTGTAATACTGCTGCCTTTTGTTATACTGTACTATTGTTCAAACTACAGCTGTCAGTTTGGTGTGGTAAAACAGACTTTTTACAGAATAATTCACAGAAAATAGAAAGTGCAGAATACTGATTATGTCTATTGTTCATCAAATGTACAACATATTATACATACTCACTGTTTTGCCAACAGAGGATGCCAACACCCACATGATCCAGAGAAACGCAGCTGTACTTATTTAGTTGTTTAATAAACATTACAGGGTAATGATAAAAGGATCCATCCCTAAGTCAAAAAGCCAAAATCACACACATTTACATGTATGCACACACACACACACACACACACACACACACACACACACACACACACACACACACACACACACACACACACACATATATATTGATGTTAGTGAGTGTCAAGGGGAGGAGAGGTCAGGATTCACCAAATTATTTTTAAAGGTTGTGGAATTTTGGTAAAGTTCTATCTTAGACTTTCTGGGTGGTCACACCTTGTTTTTCATATACTGACGCATTCTATACATTTTTACGTATTCTGTGCATTTGTGAGTAACTGTAAGTTACTTTTTGCTGTGACTTTAAAACTCTTTTGTGTGTCTGTCTGGCCAACCTGGCCTTCACGAGGCCCAGGGTGTCCCAAAAACAGAGATAAGGGGCCTGTTTATGTGCTGTTTCTGCAGACCGAGAGGCAGACAAAACACACAGGGGAAGTGATCAACATCTTTTTCCTCTGCTTTTTGGTCTCAATAAAATTTGCATGCAAACGTATCAATGCCTCATTATTTGACTCCGAAAAGAACCTGAGATTTGATCAGGACAAATCTATCAATTGGCCTCACGAACAGGATTGGTGCGAAGACAACTGGAAGAGGTGATTTCATACCTGCCAACCAAAGACAACTAAAGCGCGCATTCAACTGAGGTAAGACCTTCCTCATGTCTTTTGGCTGGAGGCTGGAAAAGTTATCTTCCTATCTTCAATACCCAATTGAAAGAGTCATTTGATGAAGAGAAAGTAATCTGTAACTGAAACTGTGGAATTCCTTAAACATCTGTGAGCTAAGAAATTTAAGACTAGTCGATTTGTGTCTGTACCTGTTGTTTCTTCAGCGAAGAAACTGTTGTTAAACAAACTTGTGAGTGACTTGTATCAGAGATGGCATTGTCAAGGAAGCTTGGAAGTAGAGCTAATCTCGCGCCAAAGCCTGCTTCGGAGAAGGGGGGGGCTAGAAACCCCTGATGTGGATGTGGAGGAAATGTTGAGAAATCTTAGAGAATATTTTGACTCCAGCTTGGTGTCTGGAGTCTGTTGCTGATGAAATTTGTGCCAAGTATGGCCTTAAAGCTGAGTCAGGCGGAATTTGACAACTCGATAGCATGAAAAAAACATGGAGAAAGAGTCAGTGTCTTGGTCATGTATAAGGCTGCTGCTAATCGAGCGTCAAAAGATTTGCAAGAACAAGTTGCTACTTTAACTGATGTCATTCGTGAAAAGAACAAATAATTGTCCGATTTAAATGCTGAGAAGAATAAAGCCAGAGCAGACTTTGAAGCTACGTTGACATGGAAAGATAATGCTATATCAGATGCTGGAGCTAAAGTGGCGTTTGTTGGCAGAAAAAATGGAAGGTTGAGGATGAGGCAAAGTCCTTGACAAAGGAACTGTCTGTGTACAGAGAGGAGCAGAGCAAGAGGGAAAATGCTCAGATGCAACTGAGCCAATGTACTACAGCAGTTGAAAGACCCCCAATGGGCGGTGCCTCAGACAGTACTTTTCCACAAGCGCAGCCTGTTGTGTATCCTGTGTCTTCTGTTCCAGTCACCAGCCAGGGTGTTCCATCCAATCCTCTCACAACACATCAACCCTCCTCCATGATGACGCTGCCTTTACCAGGGTTGTATCCTGATGTCAGAGAACTTGAGAGGAAATAAGGCCTGATTGTACAGGAGGAATTAAAGGTCGCAGAGAAAAGAAGCATCAGCCCAGTAGAGATACCACAACACTTTGGGACAGTACCCCAAGCGGTGCCCCAGAGTACAACACCTGTAGTGACCAATTCAGGGCCTGCACCTGTCAAAGTAAAAAAGAAAGAAAAAACGGTGGTTTTTGATTTAACATCCAGTGATGACTCCTCAGAGGAGAGTGAGAAGAGTTTAAAGAGGGAAAAACCAAGAGGAAAGTCTGTTTTTCAAGAACCTCTGAAGTTCAAAGAACTCCCCCATCCCAAGAAGGGTGCACTGAGAACATGGACTGAAAATGCTCAGAATGACTCATGAAATTTGGAAACATGACAATGCTATGGACAAGCTTCTCCAGCTGTCTAAGAAGCAACAAGAAGTACACCTGATTGCAGTCATAAGTAGGTGACTAGATGAGCCTCATCTACAGCCCCTGCTGGCGCTGCTAGATTTAAGAGGTGATGGACTTCATGCCAGCATCACAATAGGAGGACATGACATGTATTTTCTTGTGGACACAGGAGCAGAAAAAACTGACTGTGGCCAGCTGAAAATGGAGCCTGCGAAATTCAGTGGCACTGCTCCACCGTACACCAAACTGTTTCCAATCAGCCATGTATTTTTTAAAGGTCGTAAGGACTCAAAGGACAGCATAACATTGAACCAGGAACAGCTGAAGGTGTTCCAACAGCTGACAGACGCTCTGTGCAAAGCTCCTGCTTTGGGGATTCTGGACGCTGGTCAACCATTCACACTGTACGTTCATGAGCGAAATGGCTACATGACTGCAGTTTTGACGCAAAACCATGGGGTTTGCAAAGACCAGTAGGCTACTATTCAGCAAAATTGGACAATTTTGCACTCGGTTGGGGACCCTGCTTGAGAGCCGTTCAAGCCATGTACTTAGCGGTCATCACTGTCTTCAGCTTGATATTGGATCAATCGTTGGTGTGAAATGTCCCCAGGCTGTTCACACTCTGCTGACATTGAACAGAGCTGCACAAGTTACAGCTTCAAGATGGTCTACAGTCCTGGAAACGCCCAGTATTGTCATCCAAAAAGCATCTCCAAGCAATACGGCCATTCTGATGCCAGAATGGGAAAAAGAACATGATCACGACTGAGTTGATGTGGTCACCACCATGGACGAGGCGTCTCGCGCTCTAGAAATGTCATTGCAGAACCCTGATCTGTTGTTGTACACTGATGGTTCATCAATGATCAAGGGTGAAGAGAGATATGCTGGATGGGTGGTAACCACAGAAACTGAGGTGATCGCAAGTGGAAGTATGCCAAAAGCGACATCAGCCCAACAAGCAGAACTCAAAGCATTGATTGAAGCATGTAAAATCGCTGAAGGCAAGTCAGTAAACATCTACACTGACTCTCGTTATGCTTTTGGAGTTGTACATGATTTCGGACTGTTATGGAGACAAAGAGGATTCCTAACAGCTGCCGGAACACCAGTGAAAAATGGACATCTAGTGAAAGAACTGTTGGAGGTCATACAACTGCCAACAGAACTCTCAGTCATGAAGTGCAAAGCACATGTCAGTACAGACACTCAGGAAAGTCGTGGAAATTCCTTAGCTGACCAAGCAGCTAGGAGAGCAGCCAGAGAAGGCAACATGAACGTTCATAACAAGAGTAACAAAGACAATGACAAAGTGAACAGTGAAAAAATTAAACAGGCTTGTAAAGAGCTGAGGGCTGTAAAGCAGCATTTGACTGACATAAAAAAGATGCAGAAAAACAGTCCAGCTGAGGAGAAATGGCTTTGGATGGAGAAAGGAGCCAAACTACATGATGATGAAGTTTGGAGATATGGATCAGGTCCAAAGACAGCTTCACCACCAGCTTCATTTCTTCCTTACCTGACAAGCCAAATGCATTCAGTGGGTTTTGAGAAAATGGGCAGTCATTTCAATCAACATTGGTGGAGCCCACAGTTCAGAGCACATGCACAGCAACTGGTCAGACAGTGTTTCACCTGTCAAAAGAATAATGCTGGACCAGGAACACACATGCCAACATTGGTGGCACCTGCACCACCTGACCCATTTTTGCACCTACAAGTTGACTACATTTCACTGCCAAAAAGTCATGGTTACTGGTCAAAGACTATATACCACGATGGGGTCTGCCATGTCAAATTGATTCTGATCAAGGCACGCATTTCACAGGAGCAGTCTGCAAAGGAATCTGTCAGCTCATGGGCATTAAGTGGTCTTTCCACTGCCCACATCACCCAGAGTCATCTGGACAGGTGGAACGGATGAACAGAGTGATCAAGGATCGTCTGTCCAAGTACCATCAGGAGGGAATGGATTGGCCCAATGCTTTGCCTGTGCAGTATCAGAGCAACTGCCAACAAAAAGACTGGTCTGAGTCCGTTCGAGATCATCACAGGCCGGCCAATGTGCCTGCCTGATAGCATTGACCTGAAAAGGGCTGACGTCCATATTGCTAGTGACAGTTTGGTTGACTATTGTTTGAAACTCACACATGCTATTCAGTCTGCTTCCCGACAGGTGTCTGATGCATGGGAGGAACCTGTTGATGGAGGACACTCCCTGGTCCCTGGAGAGTGGGTTTTGATCAAGAAGCCTCAGAAAACTCCTCTTGGAGCTAAGTGGGAAGGCCCACACCAGGTACTCTTAGTAACTAACGCTGCAGTCGAAGTAAGTGGCAAGAGCAAGTGGATTCACAGTAGCCACTGCAAAAGATTTTGTTCCAGGTGATGAGAAGGATGCTGTAAGGTGATGTGCTAGTAACCGCTCCCTTATCAGCCTACGCTGCTGGGCTACAAGGTCATTGACTTTAACCAGCCTGAAGAACAGAAGAGCAACTGTCTCATCTGCACGAACACACACACACACACACACACACACACTGTCTGCTGTTACACTGATTATTGTTTTTGACAAAGAGGGGAAAAAATTATTCTAGTTGGGGTACTGGTCTTTTTGACAAACTCACAGGTTGGGTTTATGGTCAGTTACGATGATCACCATGATGTGCCTGGCACTAACACTTTTCTGATTGCTGCACACAGTTTTGCAGTAGCTTTTAATGCCTCTAATTGTTGGGTGTGTGGTTTGATCCCACGTAGTGCTGAAATTTTCCCGAAAAATTGCTGTGCCTTTACCCATTTCTGACCATACTCAGGCCTGGAGTTTTCTCAGCTGTGACGACTGCCCCAATGACCTAACTCATCATGTTAAACCTATTACTAAACCAGATCATCCATGGAAATTGGCTTATGCACCTAAGGGGCAACAGTATTTGTCATTTGAGTGTATCTAAGGACCATGATAGTGTGGTTACTTTTATTAATAAAACGCCATTCACCGTTGTTCTGCACTCCAAACTTTTCCATGCGGACATAGCCGTACCTAATGGGACAATGTATGTTTGTGGTAAATATGCTTATAATTCTTTGCCGGCCGATTGGTCAGGCTCTTGTTTTGCTGCATATGTCATTTCTGCTATGCGACACACTGTGGATCCTAGACATTCTCTCCATAAGAGAGACCTTTTTCGATCACGAGAACTTATTGCTTCAAACGTTCAGAGAACATTCGCTGCTCTAATTCCACCTTATGGTATGACAGTGGCATCGGATGAGATTCGAGAAGTTGTTAAACATATATCAAACATTTCCTTCAGGGTTTGATTGTTTTTGCTATGATTCTGTTTTTCTTTCTGCTGTTCATTAAACTTTGTGTGTATTTGATTTCTAAGAGCTGCAAATCAGTTTGCAGGGTCTAAACCACTAGGGGGCATTGCTTATTAATACTTTTAATGTTTTGAAGTGGACAATTCCTTTTGGTTACAGCAGGGCACACTTTCACCTATAAAAGCTTTGCTTTCTTGTTGAAAGAGAGGAGGGGGAGCTTGGGCTGTATCAGTCATTGTGACCGCATCCTTCCTCATCCAGCTGACCAGACTCAGTCAGCCAACTTTGCCATGGCTTGTGTGTTGTAACACAGTGAACCTTCCCTCTAAGGGGACAAGATGGCCTAAACTAAGCCAGCAAGATGCCCCCTGACAGATGTATGTGTCATGTAGTCTTTCTAGTACCTACTACACTTAACCCTTCAGTGAAAAGTTACCAACAACTGACCGCATCTCTGTAGACCAGTTCCTGTGGTATTTACATGATTAAATTCTCTAATGTCATTCCTCTTTTGAATGAGTGGGCTATAATTTTTTGCTGAAAGGCTTATCATATCCAGCTTTCTTAGCCACCAGAGAAACAGCTGCTCTTCTGTTTTTTGGTAAAATTCACATTAAGGCATCATACTCATTAGATGGGCAAACACAATGTCCAACCCTATTTACTGATTTACTGTTCTTTCCACAGACCTACATGCAGATATCATTTTGGTTACTGTTACTATCGAAACTTTAGATTGTTTCTCCACTTATTAATGCTGATTTAGTTTTAATTTGATGTGTCATCCGTCTGCATTATTGAGATGTAAAACTGAGATATAAGAACCACAAAAGGCATTTGTAGTGACCATAGTTATTAGCTGGCCATTTCAGCTGACTATCTTTGGGGATCTGGCTCAAATCTGAGGAACTGGAGGAAAAGAAATGTGAACTTGTTTCATGGTGTCTCATACTGCAGTACAGTTTGTCACAGCTAACTGAAGTTCAAATCACATACATATAGAAAATGTATAAAAAAAAAAACTTTAAGGAACCGGTGCAGATGTTCAATCGCTCCTGGGCGTTCTTGGGACAACCTGAGGCTCTGGGATATTATGTACAATTGAATTTTGTAAAGTTTCAAAACACAACTTGAAAAGAGATGAAAAGATTTGAACCAGAAAAGTCACTGAAATGCAGTTGTTTCATTGCTTTGTTGTAGTTTGAAGGTACTGCTAAGCATTACATGACATCAATTGCACCTAACAAAATTAATGAAGACACATGAAAATATACAATGCATTTCTATTTTAATTTAGCAACTTAAGCAGGAGATGTTCTACCACTAGGGCTTCTGTACTGGAGGCTCTTCTTGCAGGAGTAGGTTACAGTACAGCCACCTGAAAGGTTTTACAAGCATAAAAGATTAGGACAAAAATTTAGAACCTTGTTCAAAGATAATTTGATGAATTGAAGAAATCTGGAGTTGCATTACGGTTATGAGACTTATTATGATAATAAAAAGCCTGTTCCAAAAGGTTTTAATGGGGAAAGTATACCTATGCAATGGAATGAAAAGTTCATGTTTGAGTTGTGTTTCCACTGGCAGTGCTCAGTGACACCTGGTGTGTAGGAGCAGAAGTTGTGATTATGGTGCTGTTGCCTGAAAATACAATGTTAGAAGCATAAGTGATCATAAACTTGTGCTCTTGATTAGTGACCTATTGGAGAACTATAGCTGTGCTGTAAATCAGACACATTAACATGTTTTCACTCTTTCAAATAAAGGCATCTAAATTATGGGCACATCTTTGGCATATGTGCTTATTACTGTTGTGGAGTGTTCCCCTAGATTTATCTAATTGGGCTCATTTAAGCCTGCAGTATCTAGCTTTGCCTCTTTGCAGTCTCCTGTAAGTAATGGTAGGGATGGGTCTAATCGACTAATTCTAATATACTGCATATCATCAATGTCCATGAAAAAGTAAGTTTTAACTTAGTATCTCCAAAATACTAACTGTTGATAGCTGTCTGCTGCTCCATGTGTGCACGTTTGATGGGTTAAATGCAGAGGTTGGATTTCATTGTGGTGCAGTGTGAGTGTTCACAATGACAAATAGTCACTTTCACATCACTTTTCAGGAGGAAGCAAAAACTTTCCTTACTTTTATTGTTAGTTAATGGAAGAACAATTTAGAATAAGTAATTTCGGAGCATTTCTAGTGGTCTGTTGATCATGAAAGTTGCACATCATGTAAAGGCCAGCTGATGTGTTGATGTAGAAAAATAAAAATATAAAAGTAAAAAAATGGACATAAGTGGCTTTCTCTGGACAGCAACAAACTAGAACTAGACAAAGGTGGGAATATGAAGGTGTTACTGCCACTTCAGGGCAGTAGGTTTCTTTGGGTCTGTATCCACAAGTGCATTTACAGTATATAGACTGTTCTCACATTTACAGCTGTAAGGATCATGGCAACCTATTTAAAACAAAGCTAAGCACTTGTGCCTACTGGCAGGGGTGCTGAGGGGGCTGCAGTAGATTTTATGATTCATTTCTTGTTTTTTTTCATGTATTTTCCAAATTAGTTAAATAACATTTTTGAAAAGATCTCCCTAAATACCTAAATATTTGTCTATGTTCTTTTAACAATTGTTCTTTGTACTTTGGTCAGTAAAATAAAAGTTCATGTAAATTAATATATGATAGATTTTTGGTCATATTTGTCATATTGGAAAATATCCTGGAAAATATATTTTCCAGAAATCAGGTTTGTTAATTATATGAATGACTTTTAAATGTTAATGTTATTGTGAGAATGGTCACCTTTATCTCCACGCACTGTATTTAAAATGAGTAAAATATGCTTGGGACCATTCTTCATTGCCCTAATCCAAATTTCTTGGTGTGATAATTATGACGTGACTTTGTTTTAAAAATGTATTTTTAAACTTGATTTTTTTGCTTAATTCTCAAACATCAAATAAAATGTAAGCTGTTTAAAAAATATATTTTCAGTGTTAAGATTTATTTATAAGCCTTTTCAGTCATTAATATTTGACTTTACTGGGGAGAAATCTGAATAAATTAGTAGTAATAATTAAAGAATAAATCAGAAGTTTATAAAAAGACATTTTTAAATTGAAGATGAGCTCATATGAATAAAGATGTAAAACAAAGTAAACATCACAGTGAGCTGTTATATCTGATAAATAAATATCTGATCACTGTTGCCCTCTTAATGCATCATAACTGCTTATTAATATTGCAGATGTTCTTATTAATACTGCTCTTTGCCTTTAATTTCTCATTTCAGTCATTCATGAACTAATTATTAAGGCAGCCTTATTGAAAAGTTGTACCCATGATTTCAAAACGCTTAAATTGCAGGTGACACATTGTTAGAAGTAGGTAAGAGAAGTACACTTTTCAGTTGAATAAATAATATACAAAGCAAAAACATTTGATATTAAACATATACAAGACTTGCTTTCTTACCACTTGTGCTCCTGTTCTCAGTGATGGAGGAACTACTTATAGTTGTGAAGTTCATACCTGTAAGTAGAGTTTGTAGAGCTGGCATAAAGGATCTCGCAAAAGACACATGACCTTATTGGTACACTTAATATGAGAAGTTCCTGATCCAAAGAAATAGCTAATCTACTGAGACCTACTATCAGAACAGACTAGCTTTCTTACCACCAGTGCTCCTTGTCTCAGTGTTGAAGGCCCTACTTATGGTCGTGAAGTTTAAACCTGTAAGTACTGCAAGACAAGAAATTAAATAGACACATCAACTATTTAATTCTAAGTATAAAGTTCTACATAAACTTTTTTTTGAACCAGCAGTGGCCCTCGTCTTACTGCTAGTGGCTTTAGTTGTATCAAGAGTAGGTAAGATTGTGGTCGAAAACCTAGAAAAAGTTTTATCATGGTTTTTGTATTAGCTTAGTTTTTAGCTTAACTAAAAAACTAAAACCACTGTTTTCTCTATAATATATGATATAACTGAATTTGAATGCTTTTAATGTGTTTATGATCAATTTAAGAACCATTTCTAAACCACTTAAATCCATAAAATATTTGTCACAGTAGTGTTAACGCAAACTGGTACCCATGATTTCAAAAGACATGCAGCTGACACGTTGCAGGAAGAAGGGGAAGTAATGTAAGTTGTGGGCTGAATGAATGATAATATAGAATCCAAAAACATTTGACAACTTAAGCAAGACTTGCTTTCTTACCACCAGTGCTCCTCGTCTCAGTGTTTAAAGCCCTGCTTATGGTTGTGAAGTTCATACCCATACAGTACGTAAAGAATTGCTGGCCTTTACAATCTTGTAAAAGACACGTGACCTTATTTGCATCCCAACCAGAGGGCTTGCATCCACAGACATAGCTCTTCTACCAAGCCCAACTATTAGAACTTTAACTTTGATTTAAAGCCATATTTTATGACACAAAGGTTTTGCGACCCAAAGTGCAAGTTTGTCGCATTCATGTAAATTAATCCCATAGTTAGGGATGGCAGTGTTTGATTTATTGTATCAAAGCAGTTCCTTAAACTGTTTGTTTTTATAATTTTTATATTTCAAATTGATCAATTCAACCCAAGGCCCAAGGTTCTTACACCCTTAAACGTTTAGGACCCTTGACACCTCACCATCTGTAGGCCGTAAAACCAGTTCAGTTCAGTGTAACTGGATTTGCTGAAGAATGAATAAGGACTTGTTTACGATTTAAAATTCTAAACTTTTGACCTGAGATGAAAAAAGATCAAGTAAGACTTGTTACTTGTAACTCTGTGATCTTCTCACTTCTGATTTAACAGGTTATTGCTTGGACTAACACATAAATACTAAGTTTTCATCCATCAACTCCTCCAGGTTGGCTAAGATATAGAATTTTCCTAATGTGTCCTGGCCCTACCCTGGGATCTCCCTAGGAGGGGACCAGGACATCCAATTGCTTATGC
>JBBPDA010025143.1:0-15502 GCA_037974385.1 Arnoldichthys spilopterus | reverse complement strand
GCAGAGGAGAACCCAGGACAGCTGACGTACTCGGTCAGAGATTTGTCTAGAGCGTTAGTCATGCCCCGCCATGCTTCTTGGTTTATTTTTCTAAAAGATTGCCTCAGCCACTGTTTACCTTGGTGTCAGTATGACTTCACACCTTGTTACAGACATTAAAGAGCACTTACAGTGTAAACCACAGACCACAGGCCAAAGCTTTCAACCACTCACTGATGACACACTGCCTGCTGATTCCCTTCTGCTTCTGTCTTCCAGGGTAAACACTGTCAAGCCATGAAACCAAAGACAGCCTGAGAGATGTGTGTGCCAGCACACACACACACACACACACAGACACACACACACACACGCACACACACACACGCACACACACACACACACACACACACCCAAACACAGAAACACACACACATCAACAGCAGGAGACGGAAAAGGTCACGGCAGCTCAACAACTGTAAATGTCTTTTCTATGATAATGTGCTTCACAGAAAGTCCCTGTTTTGCATAGCAATGTGTCACTTTATGATCGAGTAGAACAAATAAGCTTTTGGGTTTTTGTTTTTAACCCCTATGATGTTTCATGTCCTGTTTTTTTCTAAATTTTTAAAGTTTTGGTTATTGTTGTTCTGTTGTAGTCAAATTAATAAACGATTAATGTACAAGCAAGGTGTGTTCCCTTCTCTGCTCCCGGTCCAGCATGCTGCTGTTATAGAGATTACTAAAATATTCACGGTATAATCTAATATAAAGGGAAAGGAGATTATTATTTCTGTACTCAAGTCAAGTCAATTTTATTTCTATAGCTCTGATGTTGTCACAAAGCAGCTTTACAGAACCTGGGCCCGAGCCTTAGATTTCTTCACAGTGGTGGTAAAGGAACCAGGGGTCACTGGCACAAGTATAGCCATTTCATTAACTATCCAAAACTATGCACATGGGCTGCGGTGGTCTAGTGGTTATGGACTTTGCCCGTGTGACTGGAGGGTCCCAGGTTCAAGTCCCAACCCAGGTACCTCTCAATCCCACTACATTGGTCCCTGGGCACTGTTGAAAGCTGACCACTGCTGCACATGTGGATGGGTTACATGCAGAGGTCATACTTCATTGTGGTGCACTTTGAGTGATGGGGCTGTTCACGATGACAAATAGTGTCACTTTAACATCATTTGAGTTTTGGATGTAATGTTTATTAGATAAAATAAAGGCCAAATTGGGAAATATTTTTGAAGTGTTCTGCATGCACCAAGTCCACGTTTTTAAAATGTGTTGAGGGTCAAAACTATCAAAACTATTGAAAAACAGTGTCTTGTAGAAATGTTGTCATAACTTTGTCATAAGCTTTTAGAGACATCTAGTTTCCATCACCTGCAAAAAATGGGGTTGAAAAGGGAAAGCAGGAAAAAGGGAAGGGTGAATAAAAGTGCGCCCGAACTGAACTGCCTTTTTTGTAAGGCACCTAACCCTCTAGCTGCCCCTCCGGATGCAGCCCACTGCACTTTTATGACTTTCATGAAAATACTTGTAAACTTATTGCACATACTGATCAACTGCATGTTGCAGGCACTTTAGATAGAGTTTATGTAAACGAATATGAAGTAAGGGATATTTTTTGTTAATGGAGTGTTTCTAAACAAGCACTACACATCAGTTTTTGTTGTAGTTTTGCAGAAATTTGGAAACGCCGGTGGACTTCCCCTTTGCAATGCGCTCCAGGCGCCTAGGTGGCGGTAATGCGCCCCGCTGCGTTCAGCGTTCTCGACGACGAAAAAGCACCACCACAAGCTCCACAATGTCAACAAGGCGCACTGTGCGCTTAAATATCGTCTCCCAGACTTTATGTATCTTCATTATGCTTTTAAAAGATGAAGCCATATGCAGTGTCGGTGAGCTGTGTTTTCTATCGAGGCGACGTGCCGCTGAAGCATGTCCTGATGCTTAGCAGAGCAGCTAGAAAGATGGACTCTGGTTGCCAGAGAGACGTTAGGGGGTCGGTGCTCAGGCTACACAGTGCACTTTCGCTAATTAGCCGATTACATTGCAGTGAAATAAGTTCATAAGAGGTTCTACATTTGTATATACTTTCCGTAATGTTTCTCTGCTTAAAATCGCCCGTTTTGGCGTAAAAGTTTTCTAGCGAGTGCAAAGTGCAGGTACGAAAAGCCGAGATTAGCCGACAGGGGCTTAAGGATGGGCGATACAGACTTAAACCTATATCGCGATATCTCACGGTATTTTTGTCCTAACGATGTAAATGTTGCTATAAAAAAGCCATTTAATTTGATCTTTTTTGGCCACATAGTCCCGAGAGCCGTGTAAACAC
The DNA here is from genome assembly GCA_037974385.1 of Arnoldichthys spilopterus. Taxonomy (NCBI): domain Eukaryota; kingdom Metazoa; phylum Chordata; class Actinopteri; order Characiformes; family Lepidarchidae; genus Arnoldichthys; species Arnoldichthys spilopterus. The sequence continues at coordinate 13,179 of JBBPDA010025143.1, read as the reverse complement.
CAGTGTTGGAGAAGCTGCTTTAAAAGCTGCCAACTTCATCATACTGGAAGAGGGTGAACTTCAGCAGAGGAACCCTAGGAAGAAATCTAGTTTGGCTAACTAAAGCAACTTAAAACATGTACTTTAAAAATGCATTTGATTAATTATAGCAAAATACTATATACAAGAAGATCATTTGCAGCAAAATGCCTCTCAAATCGAGATTATTGCAAAAAAAGTACCACAAAAACTAAAACGGTCTTTACTTGTAACCTTCAGACGTGATCAGACTTTCTCTTTCTACCGTAACCTCGCTCTCTTCAACATGTATATTAAACACAGTTTTAACAGAATGAATTGTAGGAGCATGTGAACAGCATGCACACACGTGCACACACAACCAGCTGCAACACTGATCTATCATTTATAGTTCTTGGCAAGCTACTAGGGTTAGTGTAGTTCACTGCTACTACTAGTTTAGTGACATGTAGTTCACAGTTCCCCAATACTGGCAAACACACACCTTGATCCAAAAACAGTAAATCTTAACCCTGAACATCAAACACTAACTAAACTATACTAATTAAGGACAATACAAATAGAATAGGACTTTTATTCCCAATTTTAAATTCCAATGAAAATGCAAACACGTGCCTAACCCCTGGAAAAACAAAGGGAACGGTTGTAAAAACAAGTTTCTTCTGTAAACGTGTGAATAATGATTCATTAGCATAAATGTGTTCGATGGAGAGAATGTAAACATCAGTGTTTTTGTCAGTATCAGGACATGACAAATTTTTGTCTTGGGAGGAATAGTGTCAATATACCATGGATGATATGGCACAGTTCAGCCTTCTGTTCAGCATAGGGGACTTACGATACAAAGATTAGGCCCCCAAGTTTAATTACAAGATGGTTCACACTGAGAACATATGCCATCACAGACGCCTTAATCATCCTTACTTACCTCTAAAATCAAGGACAAGGCCACAAGAGCATCAGGCACCGATGTTGGATGATTAGTTCTGGTTCTCACTCCAGCTCATCCCAGAGCTATTGGATGGAGCTCCACATTTGGCTACTGGAGGCTCTTGCTGCACTGCTCCATATATTCAGTTCTTTTTAATGGAGCTGAAGTGAATTTCAGGTTGAGAAATGATAATAAAAGTGATTAAAGTAATGTACACCTGCTGATTTGACCATAGAAGAAGTATTTAACCATGAAAAGTCCTGACTTGTGCATCTTTTCTCATTGTGTCCCTTTTGTGGTACTTCGCAGTGTTTCAACCTTCATTCCTGGTCGCTTCTGGCCCAAGAGCGTCTGCCTTTTTGGTTGGAAACGTGTCTGACATCTCTCTGACCATCAGCAGCATCACACCCTCCAATGCAACAGGTATAACCGGAATCCGGTATCTGAACACACATATTGTTAACTGTAATCAAGGGTATGTTTGGGTTTTACCACACTTGTTACCCCCCCCCCCCCCAAATAGCCAGAATAGCCAGAATCAAAACATACACACATGCACACATAACTCTTTCTTACTGTTAGCTGTAATCAAGGGTATGTTTGGGTTTTACCATATTTGTTTCTCCCCACCTCCCAGTGTGGTTTCTTTCTGCCTCTCCCACATTGTTTCTCTGTCTCTCTCCCCACTCGTCCGCTCGCTTGCTCGCAAGTTGTTTTTTTTGTCCAATAGGACGTCTGCCTGTTCCATCGTGCATTACATCCTCCCGTGTTCGCTGGAATCTGTCCCAAGAGCTAATCGGAAAGGTACTCGTGTGCTGCTTATAAAGCCACGTCACTGAAATGCCAATCACATGAACTATATTTGACAAGATCATTTTCATTACTGTGTCAGTCACTCGCATAAATGTTTTCTTGTTTGTCTTTCTAGCCTCATGACTTTTCACTCACTTTACACTATCCGTTGTAATATTTGACCGACCTGTTGGCACGAACCTCTGTGTCTCATAAAAAGTCATCACCATAACTCATTGTCGCTCATAAAAGCGTTTGTGTGTCAGTGTTTATCGGGTGCACCGATTCACTAACAGTACCTGATGTGTTTGTGTATCAGAGTGCCCTGCTGGTGCGTTTGAGTCTGAACCAGAGCCTGCAGCTGTGTGGAAATGAGACCGAGTGCTGTGCGCAGCCGCTGTGTGTTGAGGAGACCGTCAGGGTGTCCGCGTGTCTAGGTGACGCACCTCTGGCCTCTCTCATTATCCAGGCTCGAATCTATGCCCAGCTGCCCCCTGCTGGCCCTGCGTCAGGTCAGCACCCTCCAGCCCAGCTTTTTCTGTTTTTGTGGAAAGTGTGGAACGTACTGCAGTTGCATATTTTAGCGGGACAGTACCTTGCTCAAGGGTACCTCAGTGGTGCCCGGGCCGGGACTCGAACCTGCGACCTTCAGGTGCCAAAGGCAGTGTCCTAACCACTAGGCCACTACTGGGGGAACAACGCGTGTGTTTTGGGCTTAATCTCACAATAGCAGAAGCTGCTTTAATTAGTGTGAGGCACTGTACTTAACCGATCGTCTTTCTGTTGTAGACAATAAGACCGTCATCCCTAATCAAGTGTTCCAGCCTTTGGGACGCTGCCCGTGTGATCTGTCACCAGGAGAGTGTGACGTACGATGCTGTTGTGACCAGGTATGTTTAATGTAACACACTGTCTGAATTCCAGTTTCCAGTGACTACAGTTTTCATCATCCCACTTACACTGTACAGTAGTGGAGCCTCCATGGCCCAGCAGCACTGAAGTTCATTCTAATACCTGGTCAGTGCACCAAGCAGGATTTAGGGTATGTTCTGCTTGCAGTAGGCCTTGAAACGAAGGATGTGAAACACAAAATGCAGGAAGGAGAATGTAAGAATTGTCTTGGGTAATTTTAACTGAATTATTTAAGACGTCCACTCCAGGGCTCTTAAGTCGCATCAGTAGTTTGGAGTGAGGTTGCATCCATTAGGGGTGGAGCCACTAAAAACATTTGAGGGTTCAGCAGTCCCACGGCCCCACCTTTTTTGTCGACTGCATCAGAGAGAATTTGACGCTATTCCCCAACATCACCTGTCACTATTGAATCACAGGCGAGTGATTTCGTTCAGGAATCCTAATCGTTTGGATCTTCCACCTCCGCCTTGTCTGTACTGTAATAACGAGCTTGCAGGGGGATCAGGTGTGTAACTTATTTTGGAATTTACCCGGAAACCAAAAATGCTACTTTCTGATTGGCTGGTAGGTGTAACTCGGTGGAAATCTCCGCTCTGTATGCCATACATTAATTCTATATAATGGGACACCTTGGTGGGCGTTTTCTCTCACTTCTCAGTGTGAGAAACACAAAGTGTGGCGTGTGAACTGTTTGAAATGTGTGTATCTCACAGTCCGTGCCTGAGACTTGAGAGCCCTGAATCTCTCCAAACAAATTTGAGAAATAATTTGAGAAAGCCAATTTAAGTTTCCGTTAAAAACCAAGCACATGTATGTAGAAATCACTTTAAAATCCTAATGTAGAATGTTGACTCTTATTATTAGTTAAACCATTTTGATAACTGCATGTTTATATACCACGTTTTTATAAATTATGAATCATTTTTCTCAGCGATATCTTTCGATTATTCCTACAGGACTGTACTCCAGAGTTGCTGTGGCTTTTTGCAGGACGCTGTCTCCCCGGTCCATTTGGAGGCAGCATCGCTCTTGGTCCAGAGTATGACTGCTCTGCCCAGTCTGCTGACAATGCCCCTGACTGGTTTCCTTTTCTCTGTGTCACCTCCCCCTCTGAAAACAGCCCTTTTCTAGGGCTCTTTTACAAGGGCCAGACTGTGTAGGTTTCTCTACTGAATATCTAAATAGTCCTTCAGCATCTCCTGTTTTCGAGGATTGTTCTCTTGTGTGTATAATGTAAGACTGTCTGTCTCTGAATACTCCTCCAGCGCGCCAAAGCCTGCTCCGTCTTTCCAGGCTCAGCAAGTGGCAGCTCCTGTACCTCCCACAAACTACCACCAGGGGGAGCCCATCTTCACTACAGACAACCAGTACTTTACTATTCCACAGGTTGTGCTACAATAATCTGCCCTGTTACAATGCTCATACATCTCTTGTTGTGTCATATATATATATATATATATATATATATACCACTGACTGTTGTCGGAGATATAGGGGAAAAAATACCAATATAATGCCAAAACAGATATATTATAAATATATAAAAATATTTTTTCATTTTTAAGTTTAAAAAACAATTCTGGTTACATTTTTATTGATCAATAACAATATTATAATGATTGATATTTTTATAGGGCTTACTTTTATCAGACCTTGCCCTTGTGTACAGAAGGCCGCAGGTTCAATTCCCGACCCGGGTACCACTGCGGTGCCCTTGAGCAAGGTACCATGCCAATACACTGCTCCCCGGGCACTTTTCGCAGCCGACTGCTATACGTGTGCACGTGCTTTGGCCATTCATGCTGAAGTTATAAAGAGTGGTTTGTACTACACTGCTTTTTTGAGTGAGGCACAATTCAGGGCAGTCAATCAGAACAGAGCTCATTTACATATTAGTCTTAAAGTCACAGTTACGAAAACAGCCTGAGAGGATGGAACATGGTCATGTACAAATGAATCGTGACTGTTTTTGGTGAATACAGCCACACAAACAAAGGAATAGGAACGCTGAATGTAGAGAAAAATGTGTTTTTGAAAGATAATATTTCTGTTTGATTCATTTGACTGTTTCTAATCCCTGTTTGTCATGTTCACGCCTTTTTCAGGTGTCCATGCTGGGGCAGTGTTTGGAGAACGCTCCTGTAGCCTTCCTGCAGGACTTTGTAGCTCTGTGTGTGAGGCTTCTTCAGGCCTGTCCTGCTGCACCAGTGGATCTGAGGCTGGCAGTGAGAGATGGGCTGGGAGGTAGGTTTACATGACCTTGACCTTCCTGTTTGTAATTCAGGCAACTTATTCAGACACTGACATGCTTCTTTCCACATTCCAGGTGTGGTTACAGTCAGCGTTTTGGATGAAATGACCACAGACGTCACCTCATTCGTGTCGACTCCTGCCCAGCTCGGATCTGGTCAGTGACTGAAAAGCATTTCACCCCCAACGTCACCTCGGCACAGTCTCTTTGTGTAACCTGCAGTCCTCTGTATTGACTGTCTTGCGTGGTGTGTGTTGTTTTAGTGGCCCCAGCACAGGTGGCTGGAAGACAGCTGTGTGTAAATGTGGTTCTTGCCTTGAGTTACACACTGTACTGGAGAGGGAACGGCCTCACGGCCATCAGCGTGAACCGACGCCTTGGAAACATCACACTTGATCCAGCAGGTGAGCAGATTCAGCATGCAGCTCCAGACCTGATCACAGCCTTTCACTCCTCTATGGCTCTGGCATAGTGTCATGTGCCATGTCTTATATTCTCTTTCTCTCTGATTCTGTTGCTTATTGTGCCACTTTATGATTGACACCCCATTTTTTCTCTGCCCATCACTTTTTCAGTGTCTCTGACCACTCGATATTCTGCAGTGTTTGTCAATGGAAATGCTACAGCTCAGCCTAACTCTGGCAACCCAGGTCTGACCACATTACTGTTTACATTATGTAGCAACAGGGTAAATCTATGCATTTTAGAGTTTTAAATGTGTGGCAAACCTCTAATGATGACTTTTATTCTGCAAAACAAGGCTTTTTTTTCAAAATTGAAGTCCTAATAATCTTAATACTTACACACACAAACCCAAACAGAACATCTCAATTTGTTTTAATGCCATTTTAAGGCACCTTCGCCATGGATGGGGCCGGGCAAGCTGTAGGTCAAGAGTCAGGTGCCAGAATGAATATGGTTGACTTAAAGAAAAAATAACCTTTTATTCAATTGCTGGATGCTTTTCAGGTTATCAGGTGGGAAGGCCAGTGATTGGTGGATTTTTGGACTCTGCTACAGGATACATGGAGCGAGCTCCAATCAACCTTTGGCAAGCAGGTTATTCTCATTAATAATAAGCTGTAGGTTTGAGATGCTTCAGGATGAAAAATACTGCAGCATGGACGAAAAGCTTGAGTACACAGCCTTAATTAAAATAGTGTCTTATTCTCTGCAGTGGGTGATGGCCTGTGCTCCTCTGCCGACGTCAGGCCAGTTCTGTATGGGTTAAATTCAACATCCGGGTGTCTGATGCCTGTCAGTCTGCTCAATTTTACCCTGTGCCACCAGCTTAGGTAAGCACCACTGGTTACATACTGTTATCAGATGCCACCGTAAGTACGTGTATGTCCGTGTCTGTTTTTGCAAAGTTAATTAGATCTTTCTGTGTTCTCGCGTATTGTGGCGCTATGTATGAGAAGCTCCATCACGCCAGGCCTTAGTTTTTGAAGGCACTGTGAATTTTTGAGCAAGTGTGCACACATTCAGACCAGAATTCAGACAGCTAGGGACTCAGAGTGGCAGTTTGTGACAAGGCAGATATGGCTTTTTGTTTACCTCTGAATTAATGACTTCTCATAATCACATTAAATCACATCTGTTTTATCACAGAGAAAACGTCTTCTCTGTTTGGGCTGGATTGGTACCTGCTACGCTGGTCTCCAAGACAGGAAAGCCAGATTTTTCTTCCCTGGCCAACTGGACCAATATCACCAGTGAGTAATCTGTCCATCATTACTGTCCTATGGCAGAGCCATACTGGGTTTACCACGTAGCGATGCTTAGGGGCTAACTGCAATAGCACCTCAGCCCATATGGTGGTGTGAATTTAACCTCACAGTAGTAACACACCCCGACATACTTTATACAATTTTAGTGGGCAGTGGTGGCCTAGTGGTTAGGACACAGCTTTTGGGACCTGAAGGTCGCAGGTTCGAGTCCCTGGGCACCACTAAGGTTCCCTTGAGTAAGGTACCGTCCCGCTACACTGCTCCCCGGGCGCTGTTGGTAGCTGCCCACTGCTTTACGTGTGCACGTGTGATGGGTTAAATGCAGAGGTTGCATTTGGTTGTGGTGCTTGGGTGTGTTCACAATGACAGAGTCATTTTCACTTAAAATGTTTAAATCCATCTCAACACAAACAAAATTTTTCTTCTTTGACCCGCAATGTGTAAAATGGGCAATTTCAATCCCAGCTGTTGTGCAGAATTCCAGTCAGCCTGCTGGAGGCTTCGGTGGAATGTGTTCTGGCGTTCCAGCTCATTTGCACATCCACATCAGGAGCATCGTCATGGAAACGCTGATGGGAGTTCCACAGAAGATGATTCAAGCAGTAGAGTTGAGGTAGAGTCAATTCGAGTCACATTCCTGGCACCAATTAAGCTAATATGAGCAAACATTGTGATTCATGCCTCTTATATGATTCAGTGAAGTCCTGTTTACATGTAGCGTTAACCTACATCATGGATAATCATAAGTGGTCAAGGCGAGTGCTGATGTTCAAGGGAATGCATTGGTTTGAACTCAAACCATTTTCAGAGACCACATAAAAGGTCAACAAATGAAGTCGTATTTGTAGTGACAACAAATACAGTCACGAAAGCTGATCACAGGCTGTCACTGGAGACATTTAACATTTATGGAAATGCCAGATATTAACAGCTATACATGTTTCTGTCCACGTATGATCATATCCCTGAAGAGTGGTGTTAATACCAAGTGTGAACAGGCCTGGACACTCAAGGATGAATATTTGGACATATATTTGCATATATTTTCTTTGCAGGTATATTTTTAAGCCTAAAATGGTTCCTAGTGTGTTATTTTAAATAAGTAAGGTTTATTTATAAAGCGCTTTTCACAGACATGTAGTCCCAAAGTGCTGTGCAACAGTTTAAAAGGAGTAAATAAAAGAACATTAAACACATAAAAGAATAGCATATCTTACTAATATCATTTATAAGGTCATATCATAACATCATAAAGAAAAATCATAAATAAATAAATAAATGCAAATCTAAGTGAAAGCTTGATTAAACATAAAAGTTTTTAACTGTTTCTTAAAAGAATTAACGTAGTCTGCCAATCTTAGATGCAGGGGGAGATTATTCCAAAGCCTTGGAGCTACGGACTGAAAGGCTCGATGCCCTCTTGTCTTTAATCTAGACTTTACGTAAAGTATTTTGAGTATTCAGGAATACATGAAAAGCTGGTTTTTAATTCTTTGTCCTTTTTAATTTAATTTTATTTTATATTTTATTTATGTATTATATTATATTATATTTATTCAATTATTTATTTATTTATTTATTTATGTATGTATTATTTTTTTTAATATTTCATATTTAACCTATGTTCTTGAATAGTTTTGCTGTAACAGTGTTATGATCTTTATCATTTTACGTTTTTTGATGATCACTCATTTAATTACGTGTTTGCAATTGAATTATGTTGTTTGTCTTTCACACTTCACAGCTTTAGAGAAACCACGTGGAGTTTGGAATGTGATGTGGCCGAGGGCAACCCCTGCATGACTCCGGACTTGATGCAGTCTTTCCCTGTGACCTCCTCGGTGACCTTTACTGATATACCCATCAATACGCAACCGCCTAAGTCTAGGTAAGCCATAAACAGTGACCTCTCCTGTGCGTTTTTTTTTTTACTTGGACTCTCATCTATAGGCCCCACAGTTAGAATCCAGGGGTTTCATGATGAGCCATGGGTTGTGACAGCTGGGGGTCACCTTGAATATTTTAATAGCTGGCATCTGAGCTGCGGAACAGTTCATTAGAAGTTCCTAAAAACATAGATTAGGATTCAGCTTAGACTCATTTCAAACCTTATATTGCGTATGTACTTCAGGTTCATCTAAGGTATCTTGATACTGCAGCCAAGGGTGATAGATTAGAGACGAACGTAACCCTGGGTCAGGACAGATCTAAAGAGGATTATTGAGTCTACTACAGTCTTCTCTTGGCAATGCAGTCTGTACTCATACATCTCCATGGGTTATTGGGCAATTAAACCTTATCATTAGACATTTACAAGTTCAGCTTTCACTGCTGATAACCCTTACACGTATTACTTTATGCTTTATCATAGGTGTGGACATGTTAAGTGATGCTGTAAATACATCCTACGCTCTGTTCAAACTTGGTATTAACATCTATCTTGAGCGATCACAAGTGGACAGGGAGATGTACAGCTCCTGGTACCTCGAATTTCTTCAGCGTGACCGTTTGCGATGAGGTTATCTGTCTGTATATGTAATAACACATACCTACACAAAGCGCAAATCACAGTGGAGGTTCACAGAGTGCTGAGGATCCGTAACGCTGCTTTCGGAGACGGTGACAGCCAGCTGATAACAGCCACAGCCAAGCTGTTCAATGGCATCGGGGAAGTCAAGTCCTGTTGTCTAATGATCGGATCACCCAATATATGTTAATGGCAGGTGTGGATAGGGCCTTGATGATGTAGTAATATTTATTATTCGTGTATTTATTTTTTTAAAAAGATCCAATTGCATAACTATGCATGGCAAAAGTAAGTGCACCCTTAGGATTGTCATATAATATGAAGGTGAAATCAGAATCTGGTGCTTTCGGCCAATGGGATGACAATCAGGTGAGAGCGAGAGAACCGGGATGTGTATCACGACTCAGCCTAAAACAGTATCGTCTTTTGTTGTTTCTCCACCGCAGGTTCTTCATTAATTTCACGGAGTTTGACTGCGAGAGGAATGATGTGTGTTGGCCTGAGCTCGCCTTTCCTCTGACTCCCTACTACACTGGTGAGGCCCCATTTCTCTGGTGTCTTTGTGTAGAGAGCGAGAAAGAGGATCGGACATGTATTATTCCTGTAACTAAGCGCTGTGGAAAAACAACGTATTTCTCACATAATATTTTCCACTTTTTTTGTTAAAAACCTGTTGAAATAAGTAATCGTGTATAAAAAATTTAATGTTTACTAAGTTGTAAATTTGCACTGACACACTCTTATATAGGTCCACACTTAGGTTCATCACTATTGTAGCTACATTAGTTAAATTATGCCTCCCCTGTAGGTTACAAATAGCTGGCTAGTTGTTTAAATGAATGTGTGGCTTATTTAGTTGAGGGCAGTGAAGTCCAAGTGGTTTAGCACTTGCCCATGTGATCAGAGGGTCACAGTTTTAAGTCCTGGCCCTGGTACAACTGAGGTACCACTGAGCAAGGTACCATCCCGCTAAACTGCTCCCCAGGTGCTGTTGATAGCTGCCCACTCCTCCATGTGTGTATAGGTTCAATACAGGCGTCACATTTTATTGTGGTCACTACTTAATGCTGTGTATGTGCTTTGTGCAGGTGAACCGTACTCGCAGGCTCTGGCTAAAGGACTGATCCTCGTTTTCTTCTTTATCGCTGCATCTGTGCTAGGAACCCCATGGAGACGAGTCAGACAGGCGTGGAGCAACACCTCACTCTGACATCTGTGCATGTGCAAGTGTGTGATAGCGAGAATGTACTGTAACTGTCTCTGTGATGACTTGCAAAGTGAGTGCGATTTTATGAGTGAGAGGGTGAAAGGGAGAATTTTTTTATTCCACACCAGCACATTCAGCTGCTTCTTGATGGACTTTTTGGAGCACTCGGGAACGCTGTGGCCTTGTCATTTTATACTGTATTTCAGAAGAGTTTTTTCCTCGTGAATGTAAATGTTTTTGAGACCATATTTATGTTTTTCTACATTGTAAACAAGTGTTTTTTACACTGGAATGGAACTGAGCACTGATAGATATTTGAATGTTAATCTTATTTATAGTTGTTGGGGGGGTTTTTTGTTTTTTTGGGGGTCTTTTTTACATGTTGTTTTGGTTAATAAATTGAGTAAAATCCTAATAAATGTTTTTGCCAGCTCTATATCCCATGTACCACTCGACTGGGCAAGTCCCTTTTAGTCCAGCTAGCCCATACTGCCAGCTAGAATTTAGATTATTATATAGATTTAGATCATTTAGCATCTGTGGTCCCTAGTCACAGTATAGTCTTCTTTAAAGCCAGAAAACTGGGAGAAACGTAGGAATTTAAGAATAGATGTTAACACAAATGTTATTGGAAACTTACAGTACTGTGCAAAAGTCTTAGCCCCCTGTGTTAATAGTTAAAGCCGTTTCTCTGAGCAGCGAGTTTCTTTCTGCAGCTAAAACACACGTGAACATTAGAATCGATGCAAACGAACAGCGCAGCAGTGAAAAGACCGAAGATCTGTGTGTGAACAGTAGCTGATGTGTGTGAGCCGTTAGAAAACACAGGTTCGGCTCCAGGTTTCTCCTCCATGTCTCCAGCCACTGCATGGACGTGTGTGAAGCTCCATCAGCTCCTGGTTTCATCTAGTGAAGGGCTGATCCAGCCCAAACCAGGGATTTGATGGGCGCCCACTAGGAAACCACTGGTCAAGCCAACATACTGATACACACACATCACTGTTTACTGTATTAATGTTATTTGTGTTTATGATATTAATGTTTTTGGAGAAAACTGAAACACTCACTGCCCAACTTCAGGGACCAAGACTTTTGGACAGTATTAGTTAATATTTTGGCATCAACAATGAGTCTGAGGATGAATAATATACAGTAATAATCTATTTTTGGGGAATTTTCTCTATATATAATTATATCTATATTATCTATATATAAGTTAAACATTATGGATGTGCTTTTACCTTCAACCGATTGTCTTCGTTATCTTAGGTTTCATCACTTTATTTATTTATTTATTTATTTCCATACATGATCTTTCTGCTGTTCATTTAAACTGATATGCGTTTGTGGAGTCGGGCAAATGTTTTATACATTTTTATGTACGCCGTTTTCTTTTTATATCATTTTATACACAAAAAAAGTTACGCTGAGGCAACCGAGATTATCGTGAATTAAAATTTGTGATATTTTACATTTTTGTCTCATGATGACAGGGGGATTACGCGACATGGGTGGTGGTGGCCTAGTGGTTAGGACCTTGCGTTTGTGAACCGAAGGTTGCCCTTGAGCAAGGTGTACTGCTGTTCCACTTGTGCACGTGTGATGGGTTAAATGCAGAGGTCACATTTTATTGTGGTGCTTGGGTGTGTTCACACTGACAAATAATCACTTTCATTTCATAGGCGGTTGCCTAGGGCGCGAAAAATTCCCGAGGGGCGCCTGAAATTGTTAAAAGTATTTTTTTGTGCGTTCCCCCTTAGAGTGCGACTACAGTGAGCTCAACGCTCTGTTTCCCCATCTACGTTCAGATAAGCCCCGCCCCCTGCGCCAGGATTGGCTAATGTTCAGACACAGAAGCAACCCATTGGTGCTTTTGGAAAGCTCGCATACGGCTCAAACATTGTCATTTTATTAATGTACATACACACTATAATATCTTTCTGCGAATCGTTTGCAATGATATACACCTGTGAAGTTGGACGAGTCTAGTGATTTTATACCTATTTCTGCATCGGTTTCCTTATTATATTATTTTTATCCTCATATTTGCCTATCAGTCTACACTAGAGAGAAAATGACACCGTCACGATTATCGTTTTATTTATTTTTAACTAAAACTTTGTTATTTTTCATTCTGTCTCGCGACGCAATGGCGTCACTCTAGTGGGCGTGGCTTGTAGCCGGCGTGTCACTGCGCCTCTGCCAGCCAGGCCCCCACTGGGAGGGATGAGGAAGCGGCTTTGCCTGGTTGTGTGTTTGTATGTGTGTGTGTGTGAGAGAAAGATACAGCGCGTGTGTGACCATCTCTCACTCTCACGTTCGTTCGGGCCTGTTGAGCAGGAGCGGATTTGGGCGAGATGAGCGGCAGGGTCGGAGACCTCAGCCCCAAACAGACCGAGGCTCTAGCGCAGGTGAGTCCGGCCGCTATTGCGACTTGGAAGCCTTAACGGTTCTGGGCGTCGATAAACGGGCTGCTCGTACCCCACCCGGCTCGGGGAAGGGCGTGAGGTGTGAGATGCATCGGCACAGGCCTGCTGTTGTTGTTCTGAAGCTGCCGAATAAACCTGGACACTGTGCACGTGTGGGTTAGTGCAGCTCTGTGCTCCGCTGCACAACAGTTTCTCCACTTTCGTGTCCGTTTTTCACACGTTTTCTGTCCGTGAGCTTATGAAATACTTGGAAAATCCTACATGTGCCATCTGTAAATTGATCCTTAAACTTTCTTGAAACACACATTCACACACAAATTATGATTTCTCTCTTTTCTTTCACTATATTTATTTTTATTAATGCTGGTGTTGTTTAAAGTAG
>JBBPDA010025121.1:0-15505 GCA_037974385.1 Arnoldichthys spilopterus | reverse complement strand
GGCAGCTACCAACAGCGCCCGGGGAGCAGTGTAGTGGGACGGTACCTTGCTCAAGGGAGCCTCAGTAGTGCCCGGGCTTGGACTCGAACCTGCAACCTTCAGGTCTCAAAGGCAGTGTCCTAACCACTAGGCCACCACTGCTCACTTTTTCAGCCATAATGTACTTTAGTCCGTGTTTATAGAGAACAGGGGTGGGAAATATAAGCTTCCATAAACTGCAGGGCTGAACAAATGAGGGAAAACAACTTTTTTTATTATTGTGACCAGTATTTCAATTGCAATTAAAAATAGAGTTTACATTTTTCCACACACAGGCCTCTTTTAGCAAAAAAGTCAATGCGTTTCAGACTTCAGAGCTATATGCAATTTGCCAGAGCATCAATTCTCAAGCTCTGCATGATTAGAGTTCATTATTTACGAACTCCCCCAATTAAAACTGCTCAATATCAGACAATGAATCCCATTAAAATTGCAGCCCTTGGGGTATGAAAATTGCACTTCATCAAACTGTGGTTTTGATATAAAAACAAAGAATTGTTCAGTCCTAAATACCTTGTGAGCTATGACGCTCTAGAAGCAAGCTTCAGCCCCCAAACACGTCTCAGCAGATGGACTACGAGGTCTCTCTTACTGTGGACTGGGCTTTAAGAAGCACAGTTAAAGTTCAAGTTTATCTAAAGGAGCTCAGAGACTCAAACTCACAGTATTACATAATAAAGGCTCACAGTTTTGCTAAGAGCCCATGGCTGTTATGTTCATGTTGGCTAACTCCTAGAGGCAGAACTTCATGACCGTCCCTTTGAAGAAAACATTTTTTTTTTAAATGCAACCTAGAAGTTGCCGTTAGCAAGTGAAAAACAGTAGCGAGAACAACAATCCAAGCATGAGACTCAGACCTGAGCAAACAACTGAATAAACAACTTTACAGGCTGGGAAAGGTTCCAGCTAAGTCTATCTGCTTAAAATGTCTTTTTAAAAGACACTATTACAATCATCATCATCATCATTATTCAGAAAGCAAGAAAAAATAGGGCTGAGGAAGACAAACATGGACAGTGAAGGACTGGTACTGGGTCAAATTACGATTGTTTTCCCTCTTTGTAGCCACCTACATACATTTTTTTTGTTTTATAGTGCGGTTTCTTTTTGCCCTGGGTGACTGGTTCATCTTTTTTTTCTCTGTTTTTTGGGGGGTTTTTTTTAAGAAAATTATTTTATTTAATTAAAAATAATAATAAAGCAAATCCAAAACTATCTACAGTTCAGCTCCACCTGTGTTTGGCTCTGGGTTTAATGAGCAACAGCAAGCAGAAACTGGATGCTGAGAGTAGGATTTCCCAGTTAGCCTGGTGTGTTCACACAGCCCAGTACGTAGAAGATGTACATGATACCCAAGCTAACAGCTTGTTTTAAGGGGTCACAAAAATCCAGCACATTTTTGCATATTCATCTGTTTGGCCGCAGTGAGTGCATTTTGAGGCACAATACAAGGCAGTCAGTCAGAGCAGCGGACATTTACATAGATTAGCCTTGATGTAACAAAAATAGAGTGTTCAGGGGTTGAAGGACTGCCTGAAAAAGGGCTGGAATTTGAATTACAAAAAGTCAGGATATGGGCCCATTCCATTGGCCCGTCCTCACCATAAGCTTAAGTTTCCCAGCTAAGATGAGTGCGGTGTACTCACGCATCTCCTCCACCACTTCCGGATCACACTCTTTATATTTCTCCACCTCAGCCCGCAGCCTCTCTCTCTGCTCTCTCAGAGACTGAAGCTCCTTCTGAAGCGAAGCTCTCTCTTTCTAAACACACAAACATTTCCAGAGCAGATCAAGTATGAGTGGGGTTTAAAAGAACTCTAAAGCACAGAGAGGGTCATTAATCTGCTGATTTAAATAAATGACCTGTGCACAGGACTTCTTTAAGTAAAACATGTTCCTGGATCAACATTCATCACTGTGTGTGTGTGTGTGTGTGTGTGTGTGTGTGTGTATGAAAATTCTCTCCATAATCCACAAATCTTTCTCAGCATTTTAGTCCATAAAATTGTTCATATGTTATAAAAAGACATAAACAGCGTTGACATTTAGCTACAGTCAACCACTAAAGCCCAAAGGAACGCTCCACAGTTTAAACATGTGGATGGACAATGTACATTGGGGCATTAAACGTCGTTTTCCCATTCTGACCCACAGCCATCAAGACCAAGCTGATCCTGTAAACATTCGCTAACATTGTCTTGTGAACAGTCAGTTCTTGAAGTTGATGTGCTGGAAGCAGGAAAAATTGGCGAGTGGAATGATTGAGCCACTCTGACAAAGGCCTTATTGCGATGGCTAGAGTCAGGGTCTCTCCAAAACAGCAGGTCTTGTGGAGTCTTCCAGGTGTGCAGTAGTAAGTACCTACAAAAAAAAAACGGATCCAAGGAACGACAACTGATAAATCAGCAACAGGGTCATGGGCACCCAAGGCTCACTGAGTGAAGACTAGCCCATTCAGTCTAATCCCAAACAGGGGCTCCTGTTGCACAAAATTTCAGTGCTGACTTTTATATGAAGGGGTCAGTTAGCCGGGTGGTCAACACTATGGCTGATGTGTGTGTGTGTGTATATATAGATTCATGGCTACAGTGTTATCTCTGGGCACTGTAATGGACACCTTTTGTTCAGTGTCTCTGTGCTGCTATGAACTCAGTCTTACTGAATATGGCTAAACTCCACTACACTGTTGTAAAGCCTCACATACTGTACTTTCTAAATGTTTTTCGTTAGTGAACATTTTAACAGACGTTAACACAAGACTCGTTTTCATCATTTCTCTCCTTAACATTAGCTATATAGAAAAAATGGAATGGGACCAAAACATATGAAAATGTGCTCTTACGGTGTCTTGTCGTCCTTTTCTGGCTTTCTCCACTGCCTGCTGAAGACCTGCTTTCCGTTGTTTCCCATCTTCATACTACAGCAAACAGGAAAAAGATCAGGGTCTTAAATTGAGTAAATCTGCAGTTAAGCATGTGACTAAACAGAAAACGCTCGTTTGAATGCAATTAAGTGACCACTACTAAATCACCTCATCATCTCCTGTAAAGATCAGACAGCGAGGTTATACACTTTATATCCATCTACTGGATTATGTATCTAAACTGGGTAAAAGTAAATAATCATGTTAGTTTTCAAGCATTCTAGTGTTGGCATGAGCATGAGCATCAGTAGCTCACCTGTTTCTCCAGGTCCTCCAGTTTGCGCTTGCGGGTGTGCAGGGCTTTGCTGGGAAAGGCCCAGTAATAGTTTGAGGTGCCCACCCTCTCTGAATCCACCATGTTGTCATCTACCAGACTCTGTAGCACCTCCTTCACGGACATGGGGGCTGAAGGAAGATGGGACAAACAATGGGTACAAATGCTGATCAGGTGTAAATGTATGATGTACTCGTTATGAACAACACAAAGTCAAAATTCTGGATATTTTATGCTTTAAATGTTAAACAAAAAATTTCAGCTTGATCTTCCAATAAATATAGGAAAGACATCTGATGTTTTAGGCAAAATTACTCGATGAAAAAAAAACTAAACACACATGTTCATATAGATATGAAAATGACCAATTTTTAAAACGTCATGGTGTAGCATTAGCACGTTCAGCGGAAGGACGGACGGACGGACGGATTGGATGGACGGACGGATTGAATGGATGGACTGACGAACGAGCGGAGTGGATGGGATGGATTGGATGGGTGGATAAATGAATTGATGGATGGACAGAGTGGATGGGATGGATGGACGGATAGATTGTATGGGAGGGATGGATGGATGGATGGATGAATGGATGGATGGATGGATGGACGGATGGACAGAGTGGATGGGATGGATAGATTGTATGGGAGGGATGGATGGATGGATTGTATGGGATGGATGGATGGATGGTTGGATGGATGGATGGACGGACAGAGTGGATGGGATGGATGGATTTCCCCAGTAAGAAGTTAATAAAGTTTTATTCCATTGTACATTTACTCAGGTGTGTCAGAGCAGGTAAACCATGATACAGTGCCTTATGTGTGGAAGCCAATACTAGTGTAACACTAAAATATTCATACGGAAAAAAATGGAATTGTGTAGTCTGTGAGCAAGTATGAGAAAAGTCCTTTGTAAAATGTTGAGACTAAAGGCACCGAGTGACCGATTACTTTAGATTAGATTCAACCTTAATGTAACTGCTTACTGCAATTGGGAGAAAAAAATGCAGTGTAATATCAAAATATTTTTCAGTATTACATGTAAACAGTCAACATTTGCTCATTTGATATTTTAGAAAAAATTGTAATATTTTAATATAGTAATAAAATGATCACTTTTTTTTCAAGAGACTTGGTACACACGTCTCCTCTGATAGCATTGCATTCACAAGACGGCGCGTCTACAAGTAGTACAATATGGTGTTAATGAGGTCATACTTACAGTCTGTGTAATATCTGAATATACGCACACGGTTGAAGTGAAAGGAATATTATATAGGAGAGCAAGTATAGACAATTGTTTTGTTGTTTGATAAATAAGTAAAACAAATATATGCAAAACAGGGGTTGGGGGATGGGGCAATAAGTCCCCAAGGTATTTCTAATATCCCTGAAAGGCACATGGTGAAAGTCAGCGACAGTGACTGGATAAAGGGCCCAATACCACAGAGGGAAGGAGAACCATGACCATAAGGACAGTGTTACAGTGCAATGCTGGTGAAACACTAAGGTTGCAGGGTGTAAAGTAGCACCTCCCTGCTTAAACAAAGATGCATTAAGACGTGATGTAAAGGCCTGATTTCTATGACTGATGAGCGACCCCTGCTGGCATTCTCATCTTCCTGGCAGTTAAACGGGACTGGTGATGCCTCATATTTATGATAGAAATTTCTGTGCATACATAATATATTTGTCCTGTGTAAAACACTTTTTGAGATTTGGCAAGTCAAACAAATGAAAAGTACAATATAAATAAAGTCAATAATAATAATCATCATCATCATCATCATCAAAAGTAAAACAGCAGTCTCCTTTTCATAAAAAACATCCCCAAAACATCTGTCAAGCCAGTAAAACTGCATCCAGCTTGTTGAGGAAGTTGGAGCAGACCTCTGGGTGTGGTTTAGGGTACTTTAAGGACACAAGGGCTTGTGTTCGCAAAAGAGGACTGATCTCAGTTCTGATTCGTCCATGGTTAAAACTAGATCAGCGCTCCTACTCATGAAACAGACCCTGTTGTGGCTGCAGCGTTTAGCTCCAGTAGAAGTCCAGCTCATGTTAATAGATTACAGAAAGTCATACTATGTCCTAAACCACACCCACAAGTCTGCTCCACCTTAATGAAGAGCCAGATGCTGTTTGACTGGCTTGAGAGAACCTTTGGGGCTAAAAAGACTTGGGTGACTATTGACTAGTGTTAGTGTTAACTTGACTGATCGACTACATTATCACACGTAAAAGCTTACAATGCTTATCTCAGGATGTGCGTATGAGTCCTGAGGTTTCAGCACTTACTGATTCCTTTAGATTTGGGAGCGATTTTTTCGATGTCCTTCAGCTGAAACACATCTTTCTGGAAAAAAAAAAAGACAACACCGTTTCAATCCAGCATACATTTACAAGGATAAATATCTCATAATGAACTTAAAGCAGCTCTTCTTCCTTCAGTACTGTTTTTCTCCTTCCTGACTCTACACTATATCTACAGCCGTGTGCAAATGACATGTTCTGTTTATTTGTCACATGTAAACAGGAACACACTCTACAGAGACACTTTCTTTACATTTTGATACACACTTGCTGTTTATTTGTTACATTTAACACACTGGAACAAACAAAACGTGGGGCATAACCAAACGTTATGAGACGTCTTTATTTTATGTTAGAAACCATCGTTAAATCTTGCAAAAATGTCATATTTGAGGGCATCGTCTGCAGAGGATGTGTACTAATTGTATTAGTTACTGTTTCTAATATTAATATGAGCAGGAACGAACAAAAAAATGACATTTCAGTCTTCTTGGCATAAACAGTGTATAATTTTAAAGCACGAAAAGAGTCTGGAAGATGGTCAGGTCAAATAGAAATTTGACTTAATGCTTCATAGCAGCATATTAACACCATAAGCAGGATGAAAAAATAAAATCTAAGAATAAAAGAGGATATGGATACTTAAATTGTTAAAAACTCAACAGCAGGAGGCAGAGGCAAAGCACTGACCAAAGACTAACATGAACAACGCATTTTGCGCATTATTTAAAAAAATAAATAAATGAAAATAATAGTTAAAATAATAATAAAGAAAAAAACGCAACAATAAAACAGTAAGGATGTTGCCATTGTTCAGGCACACACATACCTGTGTGCACGTCTGAACAACAGAACAACGACATCCTCCTCACTGTTGTGTAACAGGATAAATTGTGTAAATCTATGTTTAAATGAGCACTACATTAGACATGAAACCTAATGCATGCTTGCGGCCATGCCACTCTAAGAACGCCTGATCTCTTCTGATCTCAGAAGCCAAAGAGAGTCGGGCCTGGTTAGTACTTGGGTGGGAGACAACCTGGGAATACCAGGTGCTGCAAGCTATTTCTGTGGGCAGTGGAGGCCTAGAGGTTAGGACACTGCCTTTGGGACCTGAAGGTCGCAGGTTCGAGTCCCGCCCCAGGCACTACTGAGGTACTCTTGCGCAAGGTACAATTTTTACCGTCCCACTACACTGCTCCCTGGGTACTGGTGGTAGCTGCCCGCTTGTGCATGTGTGATGGGTTAAATGCAGAGATCACATTTCGCTGTGGTGCTTGAGTGTGTTCACAATGACAAAGTCATAGTCACAGAGTCACTTTCACTTCACTAAACATACCTACCGTTTCAAAAAATATCTCCATCATACGACTCCTCTTCTCCTCCAAACTTAGTCCTTTCTTTTTAGACTGGTGGAGGTAAAAAGCAGACAGAAATTCAGCATCAATCTCTAAATGTGTGAGTATATTTACAAAATCTAGTTTAGTTGGTCAGTAGATCCATTAGTAAATCTTTAATTTTGTACGTTCGTCAGTGAAATGAAGGTTCATGTGAATTAACATACACAATTTGTTTTTTTTTTAATTGCATTTTGGATCATTTACTAACTTTTCTGTAAATGGGGTTTGTAGATAGACACAGAGAGGCAGAGACACTGATAGACAGACGGATGGATACAGACAAAGCCAGACAACAAGTCTTGATTCTGAGAGAACTGTACACAGCAGTAGCTTATACACCAGTCATATACGTCCTTATACAGTGTTGTGACGGTGTGGCCTCTTTGGGGAGGTTTAGATGACCGTGCATACCTGTAACTCCGATAAAATAAGAAAAGTTGCAGCACCTGTTCCCGCCCGGTTTCGAACCGAGGACCTTTCGCGTGTTAGGCGAACGTGATAACCACTACACTACGGGAACTGAGGTGGCAAACGGTTCCGGAGGCAGGCTTTTTAAACGGCCTTACGCCTCATATATCCAATAATTCTGCCATTCTGATTGTTAGTTCAGCAGTACCAGCCATTTATGATCTTTTTCAAAACCAAAACGACACCACAGATCTCATATCAAACCTGCTAACGCCAGCGACCTAGCGAAGGACCCAGCCACCTACACCGGTCTGTAAGACGGACAGCGCGGTTTTAACCATATTTTACGTGAAACGGATGTAAAAAATCCACCGATTTTACTAAAAGTTGCTTATGTCTAAAGCTGTTGTAAGCGTCGTGGTGTCCGTGTCTGGCAGTAAACGGCGCTAACCCGCTGTTTCTACAGCTAAAACACGCCAAACCTGACATTTACCACCGTACCAACAACTGTTTCAAACTCAGTGTTACAGCCATGTTCGAGACCCAGTGTGTTTGTCGCTCTTAAACTGCAAACGGAGATGATAAAGTAAGTAAAGAGTCTTACCATAGTTAAACGCAGCCTGTCAGACTGAAGCTGCTACTCCCGCCAAAGGAATGACCCCAACGCGCATGCGCATCAATCCTTTCTTCCTCATGACCATCTTAATTGTTTTGTACATCTCGTTTTAAATGTGTCTATATATCTATATATATATTTGCATTTTTCCTGCTTTAACTTCAAGAACTGACTGTTCACTTGCTTCCTAATATCTCCCGTCCCTTGACAGTAGCCACTGTAGCCAGATCAGCAGTGGTATTATTGTCAAAGGCCCATGTTCAAACTGAATATTTATGTTTATGACCTAAACATTTTCAAAGGAAAGTGCTTTGTCTTTGTCTGGTTGTGTTAATTACTACATGAACATATTTCCATGTATGGAATATTTGATATATGGCCCTTTTCCAGGGTTTTTCTGCTGGACATACTTGTTGCAGGGTAACTCCACAACAGGGGCTAATGGTGTATCGACATGTGCTACCTTCATTTTTTACAGTGGCATGACGTTTTCATAAGTTCTTAACAGTGTATTGACATAAGGTAGCATCATTCAAAACAAGTATATGTAAAAATGCACTATGGTTATTCAGATTACACGGAAAGTAGCTCTCGCTTGAAAGTTGGGACTGTACCCAAAGTCGGGACTGTACCCATTCATTGGAAGTTAAGGCAGAAGGCAAGCGTGGAGCAGATGTTTGTTCACTAGAACTGATGGATGTGGAAACCGTATGCAGTTGCATTATGGAGCATGACTATGTGGCAAATACACCCAGGGCTGGACTGGGACAAAAAATCGGCCTGGGGATTTCATGGAAAGACAATGAAGCCTGTTATTCTGTACAGTAGGCTACTTACTTAGTGTAAACCAAAAGGCTGCTTCGTGTAGTTAATTAGAAATGTGAACAGAGAGGAATCCAGTGATAGTTTCATAGATTTATTCACCACATGAATAAACAGCACAACAACACAGAGTATTTCCTCAAACATGGCAACCTGTAAAAAGTGAAAGGAGACAGAGAAAGAATGGTGAGGATACTTATATGATCTGGTATCTACATAGAAAAATGTGGGAAAATACTTTATACATTATTCACTTAGAGGAACCACCTGGACAAACAATGAACAAAGTTTGATGGGATCCTAAAAAACATGACACAGAGGAACAGAGATGAGATGAATATTACATTTTATAAATGACAGATTGTGATTGAGTGATATTTTCACAGACTATACTATACTCACCACATCAATAAAAAGTAAATAACAGTAACAGCAACAACGAATATTTCCTCAAACATGGAAACATTTAAGGATGCAGACAGAGAAAGGTGAGAGAGAATAATACTTGATGGACTTGCTCAGATGATCACAGTACTGGTAATCTATAAAAATATATAAAAGTAATAAAGTTTCATCATGCTTCTATACTGTACTCACCAAGACGGGCAAATGCCTGTTATGCTCGATGGCCAGTCCAGCACTGCACACCTGGGTGATGGCAGGTGTAGGAGCAGAACTGATCATTGCCCCATTCAAACATTGAAAAGTAATTGCCTGTCTCCAAATTTCTTTGGATGGGGTCATTTGCAGGGTCAATGCATTTGCTGTTAAAAAGTGAATGATCTGGAAAATAATTAAAATTCTTTATAATGTTAAGCTTATATATGAACACATGTAACCTGATTTTTACAGATAATGACATAAGCCATTTTGTACATCAAACTTGGATACTTGTATTTCCTCACAAGAGTCACAGTTTTTTTTTTTAAATTACAATTTATTTACACAATAAAAATCAAACTACGGTGGTTGTTCCCTTGCCATTCCATTTGCATTAACATTCATGCTGATGTATAAAACCATTACTTAACATTTCCGTTGCTATCATTTAAAAAATAATTACTATTAGAATCAGCATTCACAAATACTGGCTAAAAACACTTGACACAGACATGAATACACCAATCAACCACAACATTAAAACCAGTGACAGGCGAGGTGAAGAACCTACTATAAGGGTGTAAAAATGAATTGATCTGTATCGATACATCAACCAAAATAGCGCACGATCAGATGTATCGATGTAACCAATAAAAAAGCAATTTTACTGTGAGCAGTGTTCTGGTGCTTGAGTGTGTTCACAATGACAAATAGTTCACTACTGAGAAGCTGCTTTTGCTTATGACTACACTGCTGTATCTGACCTTTAATAATAAAATGTTTACATTATGTTGTTTACACATGAGTTAATTGAAATGCATCAGAAAGTTGGTAAAAAAAATCGGATCGGATCAAATCAAATCCTGATGAAACTCATGATTTACATCCCTAATATATTGGGCAGCAAATGAACAGTCAGTTTTTGGAAAGGCAGAAAAAATGTGATCTGAGGGCCAAACTGTGATGGCTAGACAGTTGTCAGAGCATCTTCAAAACAGCAGCTCTTGTGTAAGGTTCCAGGTAAACAGCGGTCAGTATCTACCAAAAGTGATCCAAGCTAAAAAAATGGATTAAAATGATTAGTTTAAGAAAATAAAAGCTGTATTTAAAACTCAGCAGGTTATTGTCTCATCTGGATAAGCCGTATAAAGAGGAGACTTCACTCCAATCTTCCCCAGTGTTTTAGTCTTCCTTATGACAAACTGACCCAATGGCTCTGGGTGGACTCACCATTAACGAAAACAAACCCAAAAGTAAAGATTAAACTATATAAATAAGTAACAGTCAGCCATTAGTACAGTTAAAGGTTTTGTTTACTACATTAATTATTTACACATTTAACTGTTTATTGTAAACAATGAAATGACAAAATGGTTATGTAAGGTTTAGTTCTGACCAACAATTGCACAACTTTACTTAAACTTGCTATTACTAAAATAGACGGGGAAATGCTAAGAACGAAATAACGCATAAATACCTGTGTCTTTGGCCCATGTCATCTTTGCAGCTTACCTGTGCATATCAGTTGTGGAGGTAGAGCTTTCAAATTAAGCTGCACATAGTGGACTATTTGATACAGAATAGCAACTACATGGTCATTTACCATATTCCTGCTGCATCCATAAGCTGTCAGGGTTCAATCTTAGGCTTACAAAGTAACTTGTATTTATAAAAGGTGTATAAAATAAAATAAACTCCTCAGCAGGAGTGAGTGGGTTAAAAGCCGCAAAAACTTCAACCAGAACTAGGGTATAAGGGTGGGTCACATCGGTCCAGATAGCAGAATGGGACAGGATCACTGATATCTCAGCAGAGCAGCTCAACAGAGAAAGAGAGAGAGAGAAATAGATTGTTATTGATGCTGAAATGTTACGAGTGATTAAAAATTCTGTACATTGTTGAGTGCAGGCAGGAGCTCTGGCAAGACTCGCTATGACACCATAACTAAAGAGGAGACCTAGAAAGAAGCAGAGACATGAGGGCATCCTGGGGCATAAGGCAAGGGCCCCTTGCTCGTAACTTGGACCACACGTGATCACACTTACATAAAAAGCTACAAAAACTCAAAATGTTTCAGAGAAATAAATGTTGTAAATGACCATCATTAAAAAGTAGTCTACAATTATTTAAAATAAGAGCTGCAGCAATATTCTCCATGCACGTAGAAGTGAAAGAATTACTCTTAACAGTTCATATATGGCTGGTCAGCTTTCAACTCCACAGTCTGACAGCGCCCTCTGCTGCTCACAGACACGCATTCCAGTGCAGTTCAAAATATTGCCCACATGAGGGCGGCAGAGCTGCGGCAGAGCACTGATTCAAACTCATCAATGGGACACTCTTCTTTGGTTCAGAATCAGAATCTGTTTCAAGAATGTTTGCAGACGCAAGGAAATTGTTTCCACCCAATGAAGTCTTTCTAGTACTAAACATATAAGACATAAGTGCACATACAGGATACAGACAATACTGTGCAGTACAACACAATACATAACAGACAATATACGATCAATGGGGGACACAATACACAACTGCAATACTTGAGTGAATGTGTAGATGTTCCTGGTCAAATATTACTGCACTACAAGTTAAAGTAGTTCAGTTAAAACTTTACTTGTATTAAAGTACTGGAGCACTTCCTGTTAATCATACTTAAATATTAAAAATACATGTTGCCACAATACATTTAAAGACATACTGATTCTGAAACAGCCGACAGCACTGACTTGCTTTTAAATCCTGTGGAATTTAAGGCTTGTGGAATTTACTATGAAGTGTACAGAAACAGACAAGTTGATTGGCCCTGGTTGAATACAGGTGGAATATTGCGTTGGCGGAAACGGTATAACCCCACCCACTTTCTGCCGGCTCAATATATAATCAAACCGCGGTGAAAGCTAACGTACGTAGTGGTTAGCTTAGCTCACGGTTACCATCTCGTACCATCTGTGTAGCTAGGGGCCGCCCTGAGGCCACGCCGGTAAAGGAAAAGGCCACTGGGTTTAAGGGTAAGGGAAGGAACCCCTGGAAGCAGGTGCGAGCTAACTAGCTGCCCCGACCATATGCGGCCCTCCGCCGTCAGGGAGTCCGTCTAACATTAGCTGGTGGCTGCTCCAGTCATACGATCAGCACAACAGCCACCAGGGAGAATGGAAAGGGTCTCTAAAAGCAGAAGTCATCGTACCCCGGCCATATGCGGGAGCCCACCCGAGCTAGTCACAGATCTCCCCACTCCAGGCAATAGGGCTGGGCACGTCTGCTGAAAATTCTAGAGGCCTCAACTCATGGGGGGAGTGCCGTTACCGGCCTTTTTGTGGTCGGTGCGCTCCTCAGAGGGCCAGGGAAAGGGGGCCCCCTGCCAACCTGTGGCTGCATACGGAGCCATATGCGGACTCGAGTTGAGGCATAAAAAGTTTCCCACTTGAGCTTCGCTCAGACCTCTCTGCTAGGGTAAAAACTCTGCTGGAGTTAAAACCCAGAACATTTACCATCCGGGTGCTAACCCTTACAAAGAAGAGACATTCACGCTTCTTTTACATTTTTTTGTTTATATTTATGTAATACTTTTTCCGGCTTCCTCTGTAAAAGATATTATATCACTTCAGTAGTTAAACAAGCCCCTGGACCACATATGGACATGGACACTATGGAGGTTGACTGGACTTCACATATGGCCATTGATGCTCTGATGAGAAACCTATAGCTTTAAACTCTTTACCTTCATCATCTTTCTCTGCTGCAGGTATTAGTCATCATTACCACCACTATGGTCAACTGGTCATGCAGAACCTACTTCGAGCTTAACTGACACTGTAGGAGTTTTCTGTGATTTCTGTGTTCAGCCTTTCGCATTTTAGAAAAGAAAATTCATCTGCTGACGTCAAACCTCTGCTTCAAAGTGAGTAACGAGAGCCTTTGTAGAAATGCAGTAAACAATGCAACGTTTATTATTTAAATGTAGTTAAAGTCAGAAGTTTCCAATATAACTGTAAATCAAGTACAGTACAGATACTGGAATAATGTACTTAAATACAACTGTCAAGTAGACATATTTCATTACTGTCCACCCCATATACAATATACAATATGGATATAAGGTGTGTTGTGATATACGGTACAATATACAGAGTATAAGCAATTATACATTATATAGACATATATATTTGGGCCTAAACTAACCCCAGTCATGGTGAAGGGATACATGCAGGGCGATGTGAGGTAAAATAGTCCCCAAAGTGATTTAGTTCAGATTTACTATTTTACATCATCAGCATTTCACAGAAACACTCAGAGACACGTGAAGCTTCACTGGGGGTTTGGAGAGGAAAAACAATGGCTCTGTTTGTGGTGGAGACGTGTTGTCTGGCTCCATTCACCACCACTGTAAAGAAATCCCAGTCTGAACCATTTTCACACCAAACCCACTCTGGAGGTCTGTTTACACTGAATTATGGGGGAATTTTGTTAAATTAATGGAGTTTTCTTTTAACGTTCACCCATAGTGTTTTAAGAGACTGGCAATGCAAAAAGTCCTGCTGAACCTCTACTCACACACACACACACACTCAGCGGCTTCTGTGTGTTTAATGCCTTTACCACTCCCCGTTTACTCACCTCTCTCTCTCTCTCTCTCTCGCTCTTGCTGTCTAACTCAGGCTGCATACTTCGTCTGCTGGAATTTGTTTTCTCAGCTAACAGGGAAGCAGCTTGACTTGTAGCAACAAGTTCAGTGCTGATTGCATCACATCCGAGAGAGAGAGAGAGAGAGAGAGAGAGAGAGAGAGAAACAGAGATAGAGAGAGAGAGAAAGTGAGACAGAGAAGAAGGATTGAATTATAAAGAAATAGAGAGGAAGAGAACAAGAAAAAAGAGAAGGGAGAGAGAGGCGGCGAGAGAGAGAGAGAGAGAGAGAGAGAGAGAAAGAGAGAGAGTTATAAAAGGGCTTTAATTTCCTCATACAGGTCAGTAAATGCTGACAGAGAGGGTGAAAGACAGGGGAAAGAGAGAAAGAGAGCGAGACAGAGAGAAAGATAGAATAGTGAGTAAACGCTGAAAGTGAGTGTTAAAGAGAGAAGGAGGAAGAAAAAGAAAGAGAGTGAGAAAGAGGTACGAAGAGAGAGAGAGAGAGAGAGAGAGAGAGGAGGATGTAGTAAGAGGTTAGAGGTGTGTTTAGGGTCGGAGTGTTTCTCTGGCCATAGTAACGGTTAGGACTGCCACTGAGGATTCTGGGAAATGACCCCCAAACTACTGATTCTGGTACTGACTGCCAGCTTGATCGCCCACCAGGGTAAGGAGTGATCCTGGTATTTTCTCTCTGTCTCTAGTTCTCGTTCTCTCTCTCTCTCTCTCTCTCTCTCTCTCTCTCTCTCTCTCTCTCTCTCTCCATATTAAGTAAGAGTTTTTAAGCTGTCTTTGGTTCTTGTGTGTTCTGTGTGTGTATTGTTTTTGGTTCTGTGTTCTACGTATCTCTGTGTTGCTGTTGGTGATTGTTAGGCAAGATGACACATGTAGAGTCATGTGAAATGACTGATGGCTTATAAGAGGAAAAAAATGGTTAGAGACTGCACACAAAGCTCAGTAGACTTTTATTAGCTCTATTACAGTAATAACAGAATTCTACAGTAAAAATTTGAAGAAAAGCAATAAATAGTAACACAGAGTAATAAACAGTAATAGTGCAAAAGACATTGCTAAACAGTTAAAGGCAGTAATAGACAGTAATAGATACCAAGAGACAGTAATAAACAGTAATAGTAATAAACAGTAAGAAACACTAATGAACAGAAAAGGGCAGCAATAAGCAGTAATAGACAGTAATAAATGTTAATAAACAGTAATTGACAGTAAAAGATGTTAATAAACAGTAATAGACAGTAATACATTTAAATAAACAGTAAGAGACAGTAATATATATAGGCAGTGGTGGCCTAATGGTTAGGATGCTGCCTTTGGGACCTGAAGGTCTCAGGTTCGAGTCCCGGCCTGGGCACTACTGAGGCACCCTTGAGCAAGGTACCATCCTACTACACTGCTCCCTGGGTGCTGTTGGTAGCTGCCAGCTGCTCCACATGTGCACGTGTGATGGGTTAAATGCAGAGGTCACATTTCGTTGTG